>VZUI01088231.1:0-67853 GCA_013401135.1 Cettia cetti | reverse complement strand
AGAAAAGAAAAGAAAAGAAAAGAAAAGAAAAGAAAAGAAAAGAAAAGAAAAGAAAAGAAAAGAAAAGAAAAAAATTAAAAAGAAAAAAAAGAAAATAGAAAATAGTAAAAAGAAAAATTAATTTTCTACAAACACAAAAAGTTGTTTTAATTCTCTCTGCATCTTTAACATCTCTTTTTACAATTTTCAGGACAAAACAAGCAAGTCTGGCACTTGCTCCCTTTCTCTTGTAAAATGTGCAGTAATTTACTTTGCCTCCTGGTTTATCTTAAATAGTGCAATGATCCAATTCTTTGCAGTTTCATAATGCCTCTCCCCCACTGGTCAGCAATGGACCACAATGTTGAGAGCATTACAAAGGGAAGGGCAGCATAGTCAGCAGCTGAATTTCTGCCTACTGAAGGCAGAATGGCACCCATAAGAAGAAAACTCCTCAAAAAAATGTATTGCAAGCTAACATACATGAACAGCAGCAAGATTTTTCAGGAAACACCATCTAAATACAAAGCTTTACATGCCAAAAGAAGCAAAAATAATCACAGTCAGCAAGCTCAGGAGAGTAAATTATTTTACTAATTCATTCCCACATTACTGCTTTTACTCTAGTGACAAAAAATCGCCCATGAAAAGGAATCTGATGCATTGCCCCCTGCCATATGGCATATATTAAGACATAATTGACAGAAAATTGTAACACTGCAGTTTTGTTTCTATCTGACAACACATACAGTCAGTCAAGAGTCACAAGAACGCAAAGAAAGAAATGCTGCATTTAATTCCTTTGCCTGAAACTTACTTCTAGACAAAACATCATCAATCCTCAACATGCAAAAGCACTTCCAGATCAGATAGAAGAAAGGCAAATAAAAGCCAGCTACCAAGAACATTAACCCCCTTATAAACTATCAGTCAATGTTAACCAAAACTCCTGGGAAAAAATACTGCAGTTATTGAAGTCTGTGTCCTCAGAAGAGCACTTTATGACTAAATGGTAGGTGCTGATCTCCTGCAGTCATTTCATGTTCAATATAGGATCCCAAAATTTAGTCCTGGGGGTGCTGCCATGAAGCTGGTGTTGGGTTGGCCCAGATGCAGGGCTGTGTCCCCGAGAATGGCACACACTGCTCCACACACCTGGTGCAGCTGCAGCCCCTGCTGTCCTTGATGTTCTAAGCTCTTATGGAAAACAAAACTAAAACAGAATACAATATTCACACCTGAAGCCTAATCAATGTTCATGCAATAGCAGCCAAGGCAACAATGTGCATGAAAATTAAGTGTGCAACAGAAATAGGGTGCAGGAGCCCTCTACTACATGACTTCCAAATCAACTCATGGTTTTGCTAAAAAGAAGAAAGCTTTATCCAGACCTATGGAAATATGAGGACACCACCAAACTAAAGATCATGTATAAGAAGGTCTGAATTGGCATTTCATAATTTGGGATGGAAATGGAAAAAATATTTGTACTCCAGATGTGGGGTATGAGTGTGAGCAGAGCATCCCAGGTGCTTCTACTGCATCAGTTAGATGCTGGAATTTAATCTTAAACCTTGCTTGCTTCAGTTCCATGAATGAACACTTAGCTGCAAGCTCATCTCTCATGGCTGATGCCCCCCACTGTGGCTGTAGTAGGATAAACGTTCCAAGATTTTACTGTGGATTTTAAAAGGGTATAAAAAATGTGCTAAGTCAAAGTAACGCCCAAGGGACTTACACTAGAGAGCTGCAGTCCCATTAATGTATAAAGAGAAGGCTAAAAATTTAAAGATAAAACATGGCTCTGCTTTTTGACGTGCTAATCTGCCCTTAAAAAGAGAAATACCTTGAAGAGCTGCAGCTCTGCTGGGAAGTTCTCTCATTGTTTTGCAATGAAAAAGTGTGTTTCACTCATGGAGAAATTTAACTTTACATTTCAACGTCTCAAATACATTTTTTTTCTTGTTCACGGCAGATTAGCAGTTTGAAAAATGAGAAGGTTTCCTAATTTACAATAATCTCAGCCCTGCCACACATGTTAATTGTTTTCTTCTGGGACTTCCAGATATTTTGCAATTGTAACTTTGCTGTTGCACACTGTAATATCAGCTCTCACAAATATCAGTCCTTCTCCACATGTCCTTTTTCTCTAACTAGGCACTGATTCCCCTGGAAGGCATCTATTGATTTATGAATGGAGATAGTGCTTCTGGATCCTGTTGCTCATTGATAAAATAGTATCTAAAAGGATATTTCTGGTAAATAAGTGCTTACCAAATCTGCATAGACTAGGGAGTTCCTAACTGATCTACAACTATGGACCAAATATACCAAATAGTTTGATCTGGAAGAATGTGGCATCCTAAAGCTGACTAACTGAGCATTATTTAGTGCAGTGTCCAAATCATCATTAAGGAAGGGTATTGTATTGTTTAAACTGCTTCTTGGCTAGATTGAAGCCATGTCATACAAGTGAATCCAAAGGGTGACAGAGGTGTTCCAGAGGGAAGATGAAGACAGCACCATGGTGAACAACCGGGGAAGAAGCTCCATGCCTACAAGTTCACAAAAACATGGAGGAGTGGGGAATGCCTGTGTCCTGCTTCCCCCAAAAATATTCATAGTAGAACATATGTGATCACAAATTGTGACTGTAATGAATTTATACTCTGCACTTCTAACACTGGCTGATCTTTGTTTTGCAATTTATCTCAATAAATCACCATACTTCACTTTGAAATAACTTGCATAATTACTTTTCCACCTATTTTTCATTTAAATGTTTTGAAATATGAGCACTGCCCAAGTGGAGCTGCATATTGTCCTGACAATATGTCAAAAGCTCCAGGGCTGCCAATACAGTGTATAAGGGTGTACTATTTTTCTAGGATGGGTGATACATACAGTTTTATTACTCCTTACCTAGGTCTATGCAGTGTAGTAGGAAGTACAGACAGCTCTTTGGAAATGACATCTAAGCTTCAAATAGATATTCATAGAGACATAGTGATGATGGAAAGACCCAAAAACATGCAATATGATCTTCTGGCTTTTGAATGCTTCTTTTTCCCTTTTTCATTCTTAAATGATACATTTAAGAGATCCTTTAAAATATCATTTAAGAGATCCTTTTTATCACGCACAAATACACAGGCCCTCACACCACATGACATAAACACAGATCTGTCCAACCCATATCAACAACTTATACCACTTGAACTAGCTATCTTAAGATAGTTAAGTTTGGTTATTCTGAAATCACTTTTCTGGATAATTAGACTCCTGTGAGCGGCTGCAAATTAGACTTCAGCTAATTTCAGTTTATGTCAGCTACTGATAAGGATATATAAAATTGCAAAACTTATATTAAAAACTGAGTAAACACTTGAGCCTCTGGTAACTCCCACAGGAAGGGTCCAGAGCACTTGAACTTTAGAAGCATAATGAGGCAGTCCTCACACAGTGAATGATTACAATCCTTTTATAAACAACATGGAGAGATGGGTGCTTGTGATGGCCTCCTCAGAAAGCAACCTATAACTTAATGTCCCGTTCAATTTTTAAGAATTCCTTAATAATAAGGATTACAGAGAGAAAAAACTTAATATATGCAACAAAAAGATTGTGATCCCTGTAGTCAGCCCTACAATACAACTATTTCCAAGAAAATGAAGGAAAGTAATCTTTTTCTTGCTAGTGGGCACCTTTTATTGTACTATCAAAACAGGACTCTTAGTAGAGATAACAGCCTGTGTGCTGAAACAAATTCCCAATACTCACTACAGATGTGGCATTCAGAATCTTTAAATATTTTTGTAACTAATTCTACTCACTCTGTGTAAATGGCAATTTTCAAAGACATACAACATGGGGATTACTTCAGGAGAAACATGCCATTAGGGATAGCTACCTCAGTAAATTTAATTTACTTTCAAAGTGGGGAAAAAAAAAGTAAGATTTCTGAAAAAAATTGGTCAAAGAACATTAATAACAAAAAGGCTGAATTGAAGAGAGGCCATGATAGATCTCTGAACAGTAGTGGGTGAGGCAGGTTAGTTTTGGTGCTCTCTGGTGTGCTTTGAAATTGTGACGGTAACAAAAGATGCTCTATTAGTACAGAAAATTTGAAAATAACCTTCAAGACAAATCTTTGCTGCTGAAGGGGATCATTTTAATGTGATATTTTATTCCTAAAACTGAATATACGGCTATATTCAAAGCTGAGCCTGAAATGTTTGGACAAGAAAGTAATAGCTAAATGAGTACATCTGTACAGGAATGGTTGTAGATATAAGTGTGCTCCACATCAGTACAGGTCTTCTTACAGGAAAAATGAATCAGCCAGTACAGTATCAGATATCTTTGTCCTGTTAGAATTGGATATGTGCTAGAGAATATACCAGTTTGATCACAGCTTCCTTCCTGGAGCTCCTGTTGTTCCATCAGTACTTATTTTTTTGTGCATAAAATACATCTTAAAATCCAGTATACCATAGAAAATCTTATTTTAGAGCTTCTGAGACTCTGTCCAGAGGCTATTTCCTGAAGGATAGCCTTTCTTTGGTCAGATGGTCTAGGCAGGAATAGCAGTACTTTTGCTTTGAGGCTTATGCTTTTCCCATGTAGCTTTACTGAGCTCTAATGTATGTGGTCATGCAGTTCTTCCTTATAACTACTCAAAGAAAGAATATCCCATTCTTCACTCCCTTCTGAAGGGCCACCAGTGGATTGTGTTACATTCAATTAAAAAATGCAGCTATGCCACATATTGCAGTACATTTTAGGAGTGTTGACAGTGAATTGAAGGCTGACTTACAAGCTTTTTATGCACTTTATAAAAACTCAAACCAAACTCAACATCTGAGTTCTTGGGTTAATTTCCCACACTTTTATTTAAACAGCTTCATTTGAACAGGTAATTACTCTGGTCTCATGCTCACTTCTCCCTCACTCCCATTGCTCCAGCAAACATCCTTCCCTCAACCTCTCTGCCCTCCCATTCTTTCTACTCTGCCTTCACACTGTAGACTTCAAATATCCCTGTTTGGATTTTCTCTGCAACCCATCCCTTCCATCTCTTTCCTCATGTAGCTCTCAAATAACAGTTCTTATGACAGGATTGCAGAACAGAGCTATCTTCACCTTCCTTCTTGAAAAGAAGTGGAGCTTAGTAAATATCAAACAGCTAATTCCAAGGTAAACCACCAGGGTCCACAAAATCCAGCATATATTGATCAGAGTTTTTTCTGTCATCAATTTTTCTCAGAATTATATGCTCACAAAAGCCAAGAGCTTCTGTACAAACCTTTCTAATACTCAGGTGACTTCTGGAAATAAAATGACCCACAAAGAATGAAAAATGTAATTTCATTACAACATGCTGTCACCAAAAGAGCACCTTTCCCTATGTTGTTCAGCCATTTGGCTGAAATCTACAGAATTCCAGTTTGGCTCACGACAGTTGTTGATTCTCTTTGTGTCATCCCCATTATTTGAAGGGTTTGTTGTTTTCAGTGTCATCTAAACAAAACTGGCCTATGTTGTAATTAAACTTTGATCAGGTTTTTAATGGGATCTCAGAGGAAAACAGTATTTGACTAACACGTATTATTCTGCATGTATTAATCAAGTGAATTCTTGTTTAACTGATGAAATTTCACATAATAATTATTATTCTCCATTGTTAATTAGCAGAGCACAAAAATAATAGAATCTGTTTTCACTGAAATAATATTTTTGTATCCAGAATATTCTGAAACTTTTATTTAAATTTTCAACTTTGATTCACTAGTTTCAGAATACCACATTTAGTCTTTCCTGAGGCAATTTAATTAAAAATACAATATCCCTATATTCAAAAGTGGTCCCAAACAATAACAAAACATACATTTATGGCATTAAGCACTTGAATCACTTAGGCCAGCTGTCCCTTAAAAATCATTACTAAATAACACTTTCATGAGTATTGTCACGAGATGTTAGTCAGCATTTTCATCAGAAATATGGGAGATTTGAAATCACCAAATATGAACATTGGCCAGGTGGGAGCAAATTTTGAGTCAGGTTAGTCACATGGAAAGTGGTAAAGAGAACATTTGGTAAACTGAGCCAACCTCAAAAACAGCCAAACAATCCCCACCCCAGGCCTGTAGGAACAAGGAATGTTGCAAGAGCAAGGAGCTGCTGGAAGAAGAGACTTCACCTAAGAACACACCTGGTGCCACAGCCTTGGTCTTCACTAGCAAGGGCTCCAGCCACATGAGCTAAGTGGCAGAAGGCAAAGACAGGAATTGGCAGAACAAAGAAGCACCTGCAGCAGGAGAAAGGTTGGAGACCCTCTAGGGAACCTAAAAGTGCTCAAGTCTATGGGACCTGATGAAATGCATCCAGGGGTCCTAAGGAAACTGGAGGATGAAGTTGCTCATGAAGTTCAACAAATAGAGTGCAAGGTCCTGCACCAGCACAGAATTCCAAGCACAAACACAGGCTGGGCAGAGAGTGGATTGAGAGCAGCCCTGAGGAGAAAGACTTGGGGGTGCTGCTGGATGAGAGGCTGAACATGACCCAGCCATGTGCACTTGAAGCCCAGAAAGCCAAACACATCCTGGTTGGAATCAAAATAAATGTGGGCAGCACATCAAGGGAGGGGATTCTGCCCCTCTGCTCCACTCTGGTGAGACCCCACCTGTTGTGCTGCATCCAGATCTGGGGCTGACAACAAAAGACCTGCTAGAGTGAGTCCAAGGAGTGCCACAAAAATGATTAATTAGAGGCATGAAACACAATTAGGATTGTTCAGCCTGGAGAAGAGGCTCCAGGGAGACCTTATAGCCTTCCAAAACCCTAAAGAGGCCTACAGAGAGATAAAGAGGATTTTTTTTCACTAGAACATGCAGTGATGGGACAAGGGGGAATGGCATCAAAGAGAAAGAAAGTAGGTTTTGATTAGATATTAGGACGAAATTCTTCACTGGGAGGGTGGTGAGGAACTAAAACAGGTTGTCCAGAGAAGCTGTGGCTTCCCCATCCATCAAAGTGCTCAAGGCCATGGATGGGTTTTGAACAACCTTGTCTAGTGGAAGGTGTCCCTGCCATGGGCAGGGGTTTGGAACCAGCTGATCTTTAAGCTGCTTCCAATCCAAACCATTCAATGATTCTATGAACTGAGGCTACAAGGACTCATATTGCCGGGGTTCACAATTTTAGAAGGAAGCTGAAGATTGCCAAAGTCTGGGGGAAAAAAGCTAATCTGCCTTATACCTTCTGTTTAGATATAAAAATTATTCCTTACACCAAAAACTCAGTGTTCAATATCTGTAGGTTCCAAATTATTTCTCAAAATTTAAAAGTTATTTGATTTCAGTAGATAAGTTAATCTAACATAAAGAAAATATCCCCTAATAAAGACTTTCACATACACTGCTAAAGACACAGCAAGAAACAGCTCCTGGAAGTTCAAAGGAGAAACATTAAAATTAGAAATTAGGCACATTTTTAAACAGAGTATGATTAATGACTGGGGAAAGAAGTACACAAAGTGGATTCTTTACTTCTTGTAAAACATGTAAGGTCATGCACTTTAGATAATAACAAGAATACTTTCAGCTATAAGCTAGAAATTACTGAGGAGGAGAAAGCTCAGTTCCCATTAGTCAATCACTGTTTGACAATAAGCTACCAGTGTGAAAAAAGACAAACACTGCCCTAGAATTCATCAGCTCAATTATTTCTAGTAACGATGGGGGAAGTATTAGTACAGTGCTGGTAAAGTACTGCTAAGACATCACTTCAATTATTGTGTGTAATTATGAACGCTTGTGTTCAAAAAAGATTAACTTAGGCTGGAGCAGCTGCAGAGAAGGACTACTAGGATGATGAGAAGAATGTAAAATATGTCACAAAAGGAGACAGAAAGAGCTGTTTAGAGAGAGGATGACTGCTATCACTAAATATCACAGGGTTGTAAAGGAGCTGTTTAAGCCAAAAGACAACCATGGTATAAGAACAAAGGGTTGAAACTGGACTTGAATAAATTTACTCTAATTTAGATCCTTTTTAATCACTAGGCAAATTAAGCATTGAAACAATTTTGCAATAGGAATTTAAGAGATAAACAACTGTAACCAGCTTTAAGATGGAGCTTAAATCCACACATATTCAAGCTACAGCCTCATTGTCACAGATCCTGCAGCACCAGGGATCAGAACCAAACTGAAAGGATCCCTCCTGGGGAGGGATCATGTGCCAAAATGGCCAAACCACCCCAAACTGCAGGGCCTGATGAAACCAGCATCATGTTTGAATTGTGACCAAGCCCTGAGGTTATCTCAATAACTTGCCTTCTCTTAAAAAATAGAAAATTATATCTACATACAAGGAGCCCTGTTTCCAGGTTTTCTGTTAATGTCAGAAATCTACTTTTAAAAATGAATCACTCATTTATTTTTCCCAAAGCAAAGCTCAAATTACACTGAAAATGCCACGGTTAAGCAGACTTGTACCAAGGTTCATATACATAAAGTCAGTATTTAGATCATTCTGCCAAAAATAAGAATTAACTGGATATAAAAAGAATATTCACTGTTTCTCTTGTACTTTAGTGAGAAGGAAGCATGGCTTCAGCCACAAAGTCAGGTTAGCATTGACTAACAGTGGTTCAGCTGAATGCTGTCTGCCTTGTTTAAATAACTCCTGCTGCAAGTACCTTTCTTGTTGCATGTGGAGTGATGAAGCAGTGCTTTAATAGCAATCTAGCTGTGGTATGGCCATGCATTGTTTTCCAAACTCCTTCAGTTTATCATAAAAGGTCATTTCATTACACTGGTTTCCTGAAACCCTTCGGTTCCTTTGGTTTTATTATTTGTCTTCAGGGCACAAAAATACAAAATCTTCTTATGAAGACTTTAAGCTATTTTCCCTTGTATTAGAATAATTTTTAAACTACTTATATCTTCCCACTACTTCTTGAATGCCTGCTCTAATTAGATTGACAGCTTCTCACTTTGTTATACTGAAAGCTGTAGGACTGCAATAAAAAAAAATCAAACCCTTCAAGAAACAAACTGCAAAGAAGATGGATGGGTATTTAAAGTGCAAGTTTCCTCATGCTTAGAATGATTACTAAGTTGAATGAATTAAGTTTTAATTTAATAGCAATAACAATAATGTAACTCAATATATTAATAATCATTATTATTATTCACATGAGCAAGGTTTCTTGTTCATAGGGTTTATGTAACCCACAAAACCATGTCTGAGATTATTTCCACTGAAAATATCCACTTAAATATATCCCATTCTTAACCACTCCAGAGTTCATGTTTTTTTTTCCTCTGGTGCAAGTACGAGATGTTTTGGGGGAGGGCAGGGTTGTGACAAATAAAGTAGTAGGAATATAATACATTTTCCTTTACTAGTAGAATAAGGAGGAAACTTTTTTCAATTAAAAGAGACAATGAAGATAAACATAAAACGAGATCTTATTTTTATTGGATTATGATCCATGAAAGTAAGCACTACTTGAGTGGGTTGTAAACATGTTTTAATATTTGGGTGGGATTTAGAAAATTATTGGCATTGCTTTTGAAGATATTTCTATTTCATTTATAATAAAAAACATAGTATAAGCACAGAAGACTCAAAGCATGCCACAAGATTACAATTGGTAGTGCTGAAGAACCAAGACCCTCTCATACCTGGTCAGCAGATGCCTCTGTTGGAAATTGCAAATGAATTCAGTTCAAAATTAAATGCTTTCTGAATCACTCCCTAGAGACTGGAATTCAGCCTTTAAATATACGTGAGAAACCATCAAATGTGAGTCAATAAAACAATGCATGAAAAGCCACTTGTCCTGGAGAGACTCTCCTGCACCAGCTTTTTACAAAGTCCTTCAGAGGGTTTGCAACAGCACAAATTCCACAGCCAGCATAAAACCAGATTGTGTTAAGAGTAACCTTTCCTCCTTTTTCTCACCCTGCGCCAATAGGGTATCATTAAGTACAATTTCACCAAAATAAAATCACTTTTAAAATAAAGAAGTTGTTCCATGTAATTTCAAAGCTATGTTTAAAGGATACTGTAGCTGCTCTGCACTTTAGCTATTCCCAGAGCCAAACTATGAAGCTGTTTGTTCCCAAAGGCAGACAGTTCCCTGAGTCTCTGAAGGAGGAAAGGCAGGGTGGACTCAGCCCCAGGCACAGACAATGCAGACGTGCCTGTGCATGAGTGAGGGGTCTTGGCTCCTCACAGATGGTGGGGCTCAGCCAGCCCGTGGCATGGGACATGTGTCCACCTTAGCTAGGACTTTAAATCTCCACGTGTCACCAGCCGAAGAAAACTAACCAGCTGTAGGCTGACCTTACCTCATCTGTGGGGAAGGGGCAGGAAGGGCTCTTATCCAATGTTTTATTAGCTTTTTACTTAAAGGACAAGCACCATAGTCCATTCCTTCTGACCAGTTTGTAAGTTTATGCTTTGGATATTATCTAAAGTAATTAATCAGCCTCCAGTATCAGTACAGGCTGGGGGATGAACAGATGGAGAACAGCCCTGCCAAGAAGCCCTTGGGGGGTTGAAGGGAGGAAAGCTGGACATGGCCAGCAATGTGCACTTGCAGCCCAGAAAGCCAAACATGTCCTGGGCTGCCACCCCAGCAGTGTGGGCAGCAGGGCAAGGGAGAGGGTTCTGCCCCTCTGCCCTGCTGAGACCCCACTGGCAGTGCTGCATCCAGCCCTGGGGTCCCAGCACAGGAGGGACATGGAGCAGGTCCCAAGGAGGGGCACAAATAATCATCAGAGAGTTGGAACAATTCTCCTATGAAGTTATTCTGAGAGAATTGGTGCTGTTCAGCCTGTAGAAGAGAAGGCTCCATAGAGTTCTTATGGAGGCCTTCCAATACCTGAAGGGAGAAACAAGAAAGAAGGAGAGAAAATTTTTACAAGAGCATGCAGTGATGAGACAAAGATGAATGGCTTCAAGTAGGTTTAGTTTAGACATTAGGAAGAAATTCTTTGCTGTGAGAGTGGTGAGACACTGGAACAGGTTGCCCAGCCCCTGGAAATGTCCATGGCCAGGCTGGATGGGGCTTTGAGCAATTAGGTCTAGTGGAAGGTGTCCCTGCAGGACAGGAGCAGTAGGATCTTTAGGGTCCATTCCAAACCAGGCCATTCTACAATGACTCTGTGATCATAGATTTACCAAATGGAAGCTCTCTGCTTTGGGCCAGAGATACTATGCCACTGACTTCTTTGCATGAAACTTTTAGTATTCTCATAACATACTTGAAGTATACAGCTTTTTTCTCATGGACTACTGCAAACTTTTAACAAACTTTATATATCTCATATGATGAGAGCTTAGACCTTAAAAAGCTAGATTTCTAGGGAACCTCCCAATCTATTAAATTTAAAATGCTTGATATGCTATTAAATCAAAATCCAGTGTAGTGAAATATTCTAGTTTACAAAGTCCCTCAGTCTCCATGAGCCAGTCTGTCCCACACCTTGTTGGTTGCTGGTTTTTTGTTTTGTTTTTTTTTTTTTGTGTGCAAAGTGCTCACCACAACACCCTGCAACAACTGAACATGACAGATGCCTTTCAAAACTCCTCTGGCTGAACTGCAGTGAGCACCATAGAATTGCATCTCCAGAGGTACTTTGCATTTTAATCAGTTCTTGGAAAACAGGGCACCTGAAAGCATGGTTGTGTGTGAATGCCTGAGCCAGACAGCCAAGGTTCCCAAGCTACACACAGCAAAAATGAAGTCCCTAATGGAAAGATACTCAGAAACAGGTTGAGGAGATCCAACTAGGAGTAAAGCATGGAAGAAAACTCTAAAATTTCCTAGTTTTAAAAACAAAAAAATAATCAGTAACTAAATTCTTCACAAATGTTTCCAGGATAGAGAATGTTACTGAATTTTACATGTCCTGTTCAGCATATTTAAGTGGAGAACAAATAAACATTTATTTGTCTCATGTTAAGCAAAAGTCCTTTAGGTTATCACATATATCTGATAAATTCTTCAGAGCACATCTGAAGTTTGTACCATGCTAAATCTTTACCCAAACTTTCATCAGAAGCTAGCACACATCTCTTTGATAGTCTCAGGAAAAATTGCAGCTAAAGCATATTCCAGTTTATTTGGTTGAATTTTTGGCAGATTATGACTGAAGGTTTTTTTAAAGAGTTCATTACATCTTTGCCCTCCTTAAGCAAAGGTTATCACAAAGCTGCCTGTTTGAGTGAATTATGACTACTGGGTGGTCACTACTGCCTGTGGTATTAGTTATTACATGTTCAGTGATAAATTTAAATCAGTAGATAACAAGGAGAAATCTCTACCAAGACCTCCATCACGGAATCCAAAAATAGCAAAATTACAGTTACAGGGAGAAAAAGATAAGCTTAATGTATGCTTGTGCTGAGCAAGCAGATGGTGTATTTCAGGAAATTCACTGTGCATATCAAAATTAAAAATTTAAACTTAATGCTTCTAAAAATTAAAACTTCCAGGATGAAACGGTTCTTAAAGATTTCGTTTTAATCTAGATTTTGTTAACGTTTGTATTCTTCACCCTAAGAGCTAATGCTGTCAGCATTTATTGATTCAGCCTTCTAATAATTACATCATCCTTCCATCATGTCAGAGACTGTCAAGGTGACTATGATGGCATATGACTGGAATATGACTCCAGTGTCACAAAATATTTGTGTCACTAGTTTATCCAGAAACAGACATATAGCAAATGTCAAAGTGATAGAGAAGAAAAGTACTGACTTTATTAATACACTGCTATGAAAATGTTTCATGACTTGCTGTAATACTGCCAAAATAGCCTTGTCAAGTAACTATTTAAATAGTTTTATTTAAATAAACTAGAGCTCAGTGAAAGTGCTTTAAACAACGTCACAGCGGCCCCAAATACCACAAGACCTTTCAACATTTAGCTATTTAATTTGATGCTATCTGGAAAAAAAAAAAAAATCCAACCTTCTCACACAGCTGCAAAGAATCTTTACTTTCCTGCATTGACACTTGTGTATCTACTGGATTTCTTCTGAAGATTGCTTTCCCTCAAGCATTCAAACAGCTCAAACTAAGCCTTATGAAGATACAACTGCTTTGGTTATAAACTGCACCAATTTTAATAATTGCAGGTTGAAAGGGCTGAAAGGAGGCAAGAACTACAGTAGACTCATTTGATAAATCTAAATAAATCCTTGCTTAAGGCTTTCAATATCTTGAAGTTATAGTTTTGATCTAAAAGACATATTTTCTTTCTTTTCAGAAGCAAAAGTCAGTGTTTAAGTGATACTATGTGTAATTCATCACCAAAAACAATGAAACTCAAGCAGTAGATGAACTATTAAAGTATTAACACACATATTTAATTTAAAAAATTTAAAATCATCATTTTGTCTCCCTCTCTTTCAAGAACTTTAAAAAGTAAGGTGCAAAGCCACACCCAGACTGACATGATCACCCTGGTCTTACGGATTTCATTCGTAATGAAATCCAGCAGAGCAGAACTGTGGAACAACCCTACCCTAAAGAGTAAGGACTTCATGTGAAGGTCTTTCTGTGCACTTTTTCCTCCTGGGGATTTTATAGTAAGAATGACTGGACTGACAGGTGAGGTGATGCTCACTTACAAGCAACAGCATTGTAGATACTCTACGGATTTCACTTCAAGCTAATCCCATATTTTCTAAGCTCAGTAATCAGCAAACACCCCTTTAGCTGTGGCACAAGCTGTAAGAATGGCCTTGCCCGTGCAAAGGCAGAATCCCCTCTCTCCACCTGGCAGCAGTGCTGGTGACAGCTGAGCTGGAGCAGCACAGGGCTCTGTGCCCTTCCCTCCTGTGCCCCAGGAGAGCAAGGAGCTGGCCCTGCTTCCCCTGCCAGCATCAACCTGGGAACCTCCTCTAGTTTACGGATTTTAGCACCCAGTAAAGATGCAACCCTACCAACCACTCCCTACAAAGAGCAATCACCCTTCACTGGTATGTTCTTGAAAACTGGGATATTCCTTTTAGCAGATTTGGAGCAGATTTTTCTTGTGAACAATCTCTGAAAACACACAAGTAATTATCAGTCACAACACTGACAAGAGACAAGCAAACAGTGAATTCAGCTGGTAGGACAGGTGATGATCAGGATTTAACAGAGGGCTCCATTTTCCTGTAAGCCTGATTTTTCATCACGTCTAATCAACCCTGCTTCAAAATGTGGCAAATTGGCAGATATGGGGGAAGCAGTCTGATGACATTTGTTTGTCATAATATGCCAGAAATTAGTTTACAAACTTGTCTTCAAAATTATGACAAAAACAATTTCCAATACCATTTCACATTTGCAACAGGCTTCAATGCATCTTAATTGATGAAGTCCAAGAGCTCAGTAAGTTTTGCTTGAATATGCTATCACATCCTGACAAACATGAAATTCAAGGAAAAGACTAGGCCTGGCACAACCAGAAATTCAGGAGAAGAGGCTCTGACTGTCACAGCACAACACATGCCAATGAGGCATCACAGAGCCAGTCTCTGGACAAGATGCCATGCAGGCAGGCACACTGGAAGTGTGAAGTTCATGCAGCCATGGGAACAATTGCTTGATCTATTCTTGAGGCATACACACACAAGAATACAATTTTAAGATGGCCCTAAATTTCTATATGATGGCCTTTCCCCCCTACTTTATTAAAGATACCCCTTAGCTACTACAAGCTACCATGCAGCTCCAGCCTGTCAATCTTGCTGAATGTAGCTCTCAAAGCACAATGACAACATCTTTTGGAGAGGAAAGTATTTTTTTATTGTTATTGCAATCAATAAAGTCTTAATTCATTTTTCCTTGACTTTTCTGCGCTATTTAGCTGTATTATAAGAACAGCAATGAACAGTAAAGATTGGGCTGTATTGTGCCAGCATGTCTGTACAGAATAATAAAGTCCTTGCTTTAGAGATCACAGTCTAGCTGGTGAACAAATAGGACAAATGTTATTGCTAAGAAAATAAAACAGTAACAAAAGAGAATTGAGTCATACATTGACATTTCTCTAATCAATGGCAAACAAGATGATTTACCAATTAAAAAGCACAGAAGATGTATTTTAAGGCAATATTTAGAATCATGAAATCATTAAGGTCAGAAAGCATCTCCAAAATCAAGTCCAACTTTTAACCAAATACTAACATACCCACTAAACCATATCACAAAGTGGCATATATAATAATTTTCTGAACACTTCCAGGGATAGTAACCACCACTTCCCTGGGGAGACTTTTTCAATGCTTAATCACCTTTCAGTGAAGAAATTTTTCCTAATACTCAATCTAAACATCCCCTGGTACAACTTGAAGCCCTTTCTCCTTTTCCTGTTAGTTGTTGCATGGGAGAAGAGACTGACTCCCACCTCACCATACCCTCCCCTCAGGCAGCTGTAGAGAGCGGTAAGGTCACACCCCTGAGCCTCCTTTCCTCCACACTAAACACCCCCAGCTTCCCCTCATCACAGTTGTGCTCCAGACCCTCCACAAGCTTCACTGCCCTTCTCTGAACTCACTCCAGCACCTCAGTGTCCTTTCTTGTAGTGAGGCCCAAAACTGAACATAGGGTTTGAGGTGCAGCCTCCCCAGTGCTGAGTTCATGGGGACAATCCCTGCCCTGGTCCTGCTGGCCACGCTGCTGCTCAGACAAGCCAGGATGCCACTGGCCGCCTTGGCCACCTGGGCACACCTGGTCATGGTCAGCTGACTGTGGACCAGCACACCCAGATCCTTTTCCAGTGAGCATCAACTGTTTTACAAAAAAATTAAAATTTGGAATATGTTTGTTAACAGCTCTCAAAGAGCACTGGTTGAATGTGGAGTACCATGGAGTAAAATTAGGATGAAAAAAGGAGAGTGAGAAATAAATGCTACAAATAAAGTCCACACAGACTGGGGGGATGTGTACCTATTTACATATTTTTTTCCATTATTAAAAGAACCTACAATTTGCACAGTTCAAAAAGTGTTTGAAATTACTTTCAGTAAATATTAGTATAAATAAAAATCGCCAACCTGTCACAATGAATATTTAATTTTGAAATGTATTTTGAATGAAATCCTTACCGTACTGGAATCAGGAATATTCTCAGAGGTATGAGGTATAGCAAAAACACTGATCAGATAACAAACTTTTACATCAATTTTACTACAACCATTTTATAAAAATTAGGATGCAATTGAAAAAAAAATCACATTAAAATTCAATTATTCTCTAGCTTTTTCCCCATACCATTTTTTGGTTATTGAGTGAAAAAAAATAGATTTATATACTACCTGAAAAAAAATCAGCACTGAATAAATGTACTTGCTAAATTGGACCAAAATTGGCCCCAACACCTCAATTACCACTCTGGTTTTGGCTGTGTAAAAGTATTTCTAAAGGCATTTTCTAGCTTAAAAACTCCAGGGGTCCTTTATAAGCACTGGCACATGGAAAATGGTCCTCTGTGTCTCCAGTGCAGCCATCACCCCAATCTCATCTGCAAAGCCTAAAGTGTTGCCTGTAGAATTAAACACTCCCCTGCACCCACTATTCAGAGCTCACAAATACAAGCAACGTGCCACACCTCTATGGAGGTTCATTCTCCCTTTCAGCCTTCACCACACTAATGCTAGCAGGAGCTATAGGTGTGTCTAAAAGGTTAAAAACTTGAAGTATTTTAATGTCATCTTCATAATGCTACAAAGATTTTTGAAATAAATTGCAGACTAACTCAGAGCTTCTCAACAGATTAGGCAAAATTGGATTTTGATGTCCAAGAGCTGCTGCTGCTGCAGGAGTTAGACAAACCTGACAAGTCCAAGAGTAGTTGCAGAAAATGATGAAAGTGTTAAGGGTGACTGGATTGGGTGAAACAAGACTAAAACTAGGCCATTTTAAGTATTTTCTGTGTAGGGTCCTTCTCCAGCTAGCTTGTTCCTCCAAACTTGGTGGAGCATTGGTGGGGCATTGGTGTCTGCCTTATTCAATTACAGGATAAGGGAATTACAGGTGGGGATTTTTCTTCCTCAGCAGTTAAAATACTGGGGGACAGTTCCTTGCCAGGCAAGCATGGGTAATTATTGCCTCTGCCATGATAATTAATAAATGTTGTATTAATAAAGCTAAAACCCTTTCCACAAGGCACATATGACAGTCAATCACTAGCAGAAATGGTCAACTTTTGGCCATGAAAACAATTAAGTAGTAATTAAACATCATAACATGGAGACTTTGAAAGTTTTATCATCATTATGGTTTCCTTACATACCATTTGTAGATGGAAGTATTTTGAATGTAAACTTTCTTGACCAATGTCAGTTTGGCACCAACTGACTATTTAATTGACTGTTAACAAATTCTTCAAGATATGACTGCTATACAGATATTTTATCTTGCTGTTAATTGGTAATTACACATTGGCAGAAAAATCACTGTTTCTTTCCAATTATTCCAGAACTCAGTGACTATTTAAACTTTGCTAATTAGCAGCAGAGGGCTGTTACATCTTCTGGGCAAATTGTATTTGATAATCCCTATTAAAATATACATGGCAGTAGTTGACTTGTAACAAAGAATAAAAAAGAGAAAAAAAAAAGTGGCAGTTCAAAGGGTATTAGATACAGCACAAGGCAAACAGGGGCCTATTAAAATTTCCCCAACTGTTCTAATGAGAATGCCGAGGGTCATTTCTTCCTAGTTTACCATCTGTTTGGTTTCTGGCAAATATCTCTGGTGTGAAGGGAGGGTCCTGGAGCCCATTTGGCTTGTCACAAAGTAAACCAGGGATCTGCAGCAATTTCAGTAAGTTACAAAACTGCACTTCAAAATCAGTAGCATGTACATAGCTGAAAACTTTTTTTCAGAGCTGTCATTTACTGACTATTCCTTACTTTTTAGAGCTGTGAGCAAGAAAAGAGAGGCAGACTGAGCAGGGGGGATCAATTTTATAGGCTCGCCTAACAAGAAAATGCAACAGTTGGCCTTTTTCCATCTCCCAATGTGAGTGGGGGATATTTTCCTTTATATGTCAAAATCTGAAAGCAAAACATTGTCCTGGAAGCATCCGTGTTTGAGCATAAACTGATGCCAAAACCAAGCCTCTGGCAGCTCAAAACCACAAACCCCATGCAGGAGCCTTGGATGCCTCCAGGGCACTGTTGAGATCCCTGAGCTGACAGAGCTGGGGTGCACTGTCTGTGGTACCCCCTTGGAGGTGACACTGTGGCTGTCCTTCAGCCATCCAGGCACCCTCTTTGCTTCCTCCTCTGGAGATGAAACCAGCATCAGGCAGCACCACCTACAGAAACTCTGCCCTAAGACTGCTCAGAGTCAAAAGGGACACAGGACCTGGAAACCACTCTTTTCCTTTTCCCCAGTTCCCAACCCACACAGAACCAGATCAAAATGATCCTTCCTCTATAAACTGAGAGGGGTTTTTGGTTGGCTATGCAATCACACATGTAACCAAAACACCCAGTGAAGGATTATGTGTGGACTGATTTAATCCTGTTGAAAGGCAATAGAATACTAAAAAGCAAAGAGTATAAGATAATTTAAGTGGCATTACATTATATCTAGTGATTGCTCTTTCCAGGATTTACTGTAGGAAATATAGTATTCACCATATTTCAAAGAATATTTGTTACTATTCATATTTTTAGATCGCAGAGTCAATATATTATTTAAAATATACATGATCATCTTCATGGTATAGAAACAAAGAAATGCAAAAGAAAAAAAGACTGCAATATCATCTTTTTGCTTTCTAGAAGATGCAAGTTCAGGCACTAAAATGTTCCCAGGTAACATCTCCCTCCTAGTTTCTTATAAAGTAGACCACACAGTTAAAGAAAAACTGAACTTCATGAAGAGTTTATGACCTCACAGTAGAATGGAATATCTGTTTTAAAAGATTGCAAATTACTAGATGTGTAAACCTACACAGAATATAAACAAAAAATTCTGTTATCCAATTAAGCCTATGGCAACACTTTCCAGTGTAATCAGACCTTGGAGTCCACTGTCTCTACTACAATAGAATCTATGGACTTCGAAGAGGACCTTTGCAATTTAGGTTGGAAGGTTAATGCATATATAAATATTATCATGAAATTACTTGTTAATTCCACATTCACTGAAAGGTACACATCAGCGTAGTCATTATGATTTTGTATAAAATTAGGTTTTGGGGGTGCTTAGCTAGAAAGGCTCATGTTTTCCACTGTAGTTTGTAAGCAAGTAATTACACCAAACTTAAATACAATTTGTCATGTATTTATCATTGAAAAACTACCAGGGAGCCAGAAAGCCTTGGTAAGAACTGGGAGGAGTGGAGCTGCAGTGTGAGTGGCAGGTCAAAGGCAAGCTTTGATGTGCACAGCCCAGCACATCTGTCTGCTCAGCCAGCCTGTCACCAGGATCATCCTGTGTAATGAGACAGATTTGGGTCCTCAGCTCATGGCGCTCCTTATCGCTGCTGAGGGATTAGGCTGTAATCTTCTCCTGTAATTGTAGAAATGATACCCTGCTCCCTGCTCCCTGCTTTCCAGAGCACACAGCTTTGGAGGAGCCATGTGGTATTTTCGTGCTTCTGCCAAGCTGCAGAGTGGTTCCCCTATCACCCACCAAACCGTTTATCCTCACTCTCGTTTGCAAGCAATCATTCCCATCAGACCCACAACCACATTTGTAGCTTTCTAATATTTTTTTTTAGTACTCCTGCCTCCCACTTTCCTCTTTTATATTTGGACTAAGATAAACAGTGAGAGCCCCTAAATGACGGTATGGGAGATTAGTCTGGTGGGCTGATAAACCCCAGAGCACAGCCAGATGACCCAACCAGTCAAAAAAAGGATAAACATCAACAAGAATCCTCAGAGACAAAAGCAGAAGAAAGAAAAAGCACTGATAGATTAAGAGATCCCACAGAAATCCAAAATGCCTCTTAAGAGACAAACAGGGTGTGAATAAACTGAGGGCTACCAGTGTGGCATGTGAAAGGAGGAGACAAAGAGTGGGATTGCCCATCAGCCATCAATGCTGAAAGATGTGGGAACATTTCCATGTACACACCACATTGATCAGGAAAGGAGAGAGGAAGTGACACTGAAGAAATGCAACTGAGAGTATCTGTTGTATCAGGGGGTCTAATGAAGAAAGAAACACACTTCTTAAAAGCTACTTTTAAAGATAATTTTTTTTTGCTAAAGGATCCTCCTTGCTTGGTTTAGTGAAGTTTGAACACATTTATGTTTGATCCCGGTTCTAATTCTAGCTTTATTATTAATTTTACATTAATCTGAACCCAGAAAATGGTTCAGCCTGAGACAAAAATACTATTAAATTTTATACCGAAAAAACCCACACATTTCTCCCCAAAAAATTGTTAGAAGGTTTCCCAAATAAAAATTTCAACCAGCTTCATGTCAGTGTAATCCCACAGAGGAAATCAGGAATTATTTCTTTGCCTACACAATATGTACTAAAGAGGAAAGAAAACATAACCCTAAGAATTAAAATATTTTATCATTTTTTCTTCAAAGCTTCCTGACATGGTTAACTGTTATAATTGACAGTGATTGTGTCTTCATCAAGTAACTTCCTAAACTGGTAAAAGATAATTGTAGTCACAACACAATAGCTCATAGCACAGAAGAGACATATATGTATGTTAGGGAGACTTCAAACTGTTGGGCAGTCTGGAAGATTATGATAATCTACTGTGACCTCCTGTGTGAGACAGACAAGAGCATTTCAATGGCAATATTGCAAGGGTGAAAAAATATTCTTCCCTGCACCATAAGCAACGACTATCAACCCAATTTCAGAATATTACTATCTTCAGGTTTTAAAGGCACCGCTTTGCCCCCCCGCCTTCCCCCATCTAATCTGTGATAAACCACATAAATCTTAGAATTGAGGTCTCTGAACCTGACTAGTCCTCACCATTAAAAAAACATAATAATTTCCAGCAAGCTAAACTTGAATATCACAGTCACTTGCCTCAAAGGAAAGACAGCATCTTTGCTGGTTGGAAATGATGACACAACAGATGGATCCGGGGTTTCTGGAGAAAGTGCTTTATGTTTTCTTCAGAAAGCAAAACAATGTCACCCCCACCTACTATTTTACTAAACAACATATTAAATACTGTGGAGACTGCTCTATTTTTCTACTGAAAATGGTAGATTTTAAAATATTGCTACTTTTTAAAACTACCAAAAAAATTTTAAAGCGTATCATTTACATGCTAAATGCTCTTTGGAAGAGGCCAGCCTTCTCATCTCTCTGCAAAGCAGAGATAGGAGAAGTTTATATAGCTCTTAGTCCTGGGAGCCATCAGTACATCACAGATTGAGCATTCATACAAAATAGCATTTGAAAGCCATTGCCATTTTTCCTTCACTGTTTATTTTTTACTGTGACTTCAAAGACACTGAACAAGAGCATCATCTGTTATGAAACATTCAGATTTTTTTTATCTTTTTGCAATCTATATACAGGCTTAGGAAACAGCAAAGAAAAACAGCAAATTGTGACTTTGATTTAAAATATTTTTGAACTAACACTGTAGCACAAATGACCCTACAGTTTATCCACAGAAAGTTAAAAAAATACAATTCAGAGATGGCAGCTCTTTTTTCTCTAACACAGATAGAGGTACGCTCAAGACAGAGCACCAGATCTCCCCAGGCATGATATTTGAGAATTTGTATTGATGAGCAAAATGAAGTAGCTCCATCTCTGCATGACTATTTTTGCATCACTTTGGCTGTTGCTTTTTTCCAGCCTGTAGGCTTGGAGCTTCTTTTGCATACAGAACACACGTTTAATTGTTAGTTATCTTGCAGTGACAGAATGTCAGAGTAACACATCAAGAGCTAGAGGATGACCTTTGGCAAGTTAAAGAAGGCCACATTGTTTTTTCTGTCATACATCACATGTTACTTTAACATCTGTCTCAATAAAACATCAACTGGAACAGCCTTATTGTACAAATGTAGATACACATTTAGGGGAAAATACAGATATACTTTGAAAATGCACAAAGGGATTTCAATTCTTAAAATTTTGCTTGTTATTCTTAAATACTTGGTTGTAATTAAACATGACCTGTATACTTTGCCCAGTGAGTTTGCCATGATCTCCCAATGATGTGACACAAACACTTATTTTACAGCAAGGTAATAGCTTGCCAGTGACTTGACCATCCCAGAAATTTCACATTGATAATTTCTTTCTGTCTTGCTTACTCCATCAGATTCTATTCATTCTGTAAACAGTACAGTGGGAAAGGAGAAGCAGCAGTACAAATTCTTCCAGAAAAGAGAATCTTTCAGTGCCTTTTGTACAAGGCATGAAATACTTGTGCCAGGCATGCTCTTCCCTTTGAAAGGCTGAGCAGAAAGTCTGAGGTTGATTTGTGGTGTTATGCACAGAAGCAAAGCCCTTCTCAAATTATCCCTCAGTACAGTTTTAAATAATGTGCCATTTACATTACATTCTTCCATTCACAAGCAAATGTATGCTTGCTGGATGGCACTCAAATGCCCAGACCACTCATGCTCTACATGCTTTATAACAAAAGTAAGTACCATGAGAGGCTATTATGAAGAAAGTACTGAATTCTGGCCCAAGCAGACAAATTAGCATTTGAACATGTTACTGCAAGTGCAGTGCACTTGGTGTCCCATATGACTGGTACCTGTTTTTGTACCTTCACCACAGATTGCTTGTTAGGATCACTGAGTTCCTCCTATTTGAGGAACACTATTCTTACAATTATTTGTAAGGATATAAAAAAATGCTACCAAATAAACTGCAAAGGGTATAGCTGTCAATTAGTTGCACAAATTTAGAAAGGATTATTTTAAAAATGTTTGTCCTTAGCACAGCTGCTACTGCTGAGGGCTACAGCAGAACCTGAAATACATGATAATTTTGCAAAGCCTATCATATCCCTTTTACTACAATTCTGCTTTTTGGACATGGTAAATAATTGGTTGTATAAAATATCTTGACCAGCATTCTGGTTTTGAGGAAAATGCTATTAACTGAATGGAAAAGTAGGTTGACATAAGCTTAAAGGAAACAGGTTTTCAGTCCAAGAAACATTTAGAGGCTTTGGGCTAAATGCTTCACTTTATACAAAATGTCACACAATTTAGAAATGGTTGTTTAAAACAATTTATCTGCTGAGACTTTTCTCTCTTAAAATTTATGTTATTCAGCATACTAATATCAGGGCTGAGCAAAGGTGAAGGTGGCACAAGAAGCAACAAAAACTGCCTAAAAGCTGCCACTGCCTTACCTCGTTGACTCCCACTGACTTCCATATATTATTTATTGATAACTCAGTCTAAATCAACCTGTTCCAGTAACTGTGTTGCTACTGATGTCCTCTGTACAACCAAGTACTCATTACCCTGGGTTGAAGAAGGTAAATTTCATTGAACTTACCAAATCCAAAAGCACTAGAACCACCAACACTCTGGGAAGCCTGAACACTGGTAGATGTGTAGAGCCCAGTTACCAGTAAGCCATCAAAGAAGGTACTTGTCGAAATAGTCACTGAAATGAGAGAAATAAAATATGTGTAAATACTATGGTTAAGATCCTATACATGTTCTGTGAGCAGGCTCTTGCTCTTGAATGAGATCCCATCCTATAGTCCAGCAAATCCATTTGAATTCCCCTAATATTTATGCTACTTTTACTTTCAGTTGCCTTGGAACTTAGGAAGTTGCCTTTGCCAGGAGCATAAACTATGGTATTCACAAAATGCACAGCAAGCTAGAAAATATCACACTGGAATATATGGCTTGTAAGCAATTGCCCAGACATTAAACTAGTAAAAACAATGAAATAACCAGGATTATGGTACTGCTCTCTCTGGATCTAAATAGAGCGCCAAGCTACAGCTATCATGCTTATTATAGTATTATACATTTAAGTTATATGGCCATCTGAGACATTACAGATTGAGTATTTAAATAGCTCAGGAATGCATTTTTAAGAGATTCTTAAGTAATAGCAGAAAACATGCAAACAGCAGCTACAAGTAACACTGGAATCTATGCATTCTTTGTTAGAATTGACAATTCTTGCAATATTCATTCAATTCTTGTACACAATAATTTTCATATTTTTACTTTGGTGTGTTTGACAAGGTAACCCACAAGGGAAGCCAGTTCATAAAACCCTTTTGGATTTCAGCAAAGCTTTTGATACTGTCTCTCACAGGATCCCTCTGGACACGATGTCCAGCACATGGCTGGCTAAACTTCATTGACTCACAGGTTGGGCACAAAGGGTTACAGTGACTGGGTGACATCAGACTGGGGACCTATCACTAGCAGGGTTCCACAGGGCTCCATCCTGTGCTCTCCAGGCCCTGTGCTCTTCCACACCTTCATAAGCAATTTGGGCACAGCACTGGAAGGAATACTGAGCAAGTCCAGAGACAATACAAAACAGGGAGGAGCTGTTGGCCCTGCAGGAAACCTCCACAAATCAGAGGGCTAGGCAGTCACCAACCATATGAAGATCAATAAACCAACAAAAAGCTCTCTCTGCTGAAGAAGAGTCTTATGACTTGTAACCTCACACGCTGAAGATGCATCCAGACCTCAGTTACCACATCCACTCTGCTTCCTACCTCAATCCTTTCTATTGCCTTAACTTGGAGAGATCAGTGCTTGTCAGGGATTGCTGATAAACTCTGATCACTCCCAAAATCACATTCTGCCTCCTTTTATTTCCCTCTTTTGCTGGAGATACCATGAGCCAGTGAACGGCCAGGAAACTGAAGCAAGGTACTCCAAGGTGACTGCTAGGACATTCATTGGTGATACACAATTAACAGAGACACTGTTGGATTTCTTAAGTCCTAATACTCAGTGTTTCCTCTGTGGTACACATTTGGCTTAAAACTTGTGTTTAATATTTTTAAAAACATAAAAATGTTGACAGTAGCTTAATTTACTTTGAGCAGAGGAACAGTATTTACCATGTTTAATTTATTCTTCAACTCTTTGTATTTAATTATCTTCTTTTCTTTGATTATTCAATACTACACTGAATAAACCCTGAATCCAGCTTTTCTGCTCCCATGACTCCAAATTTCAGTGTTTTGCAATAGACACTTCCCTGAATTCAGATGCAGGTTCTGAGCCATATGTTCAGTTTTTAAGAACAGGCTACTTCTGATAGATGTTAAAAGACCAGCAAAAGACTCTAGATTTTTTTAAAAATAAAAGATGTATTAGAGAGAGTAAAATAAAATCAAACAAGCAAACAGTGAATTTTTTCTGCATTTGATGATGAAGTGGTGAATAATACATGACCTTTTCTTCCCTTTATGCCTTTAAACCAACAAAGAGGCAAAACATATGTTGAAAAGTATGCCTATGTGTTATTTTTGAAGACTTGGCAAAAGAGTCAGTGAAAAGCACTGATAGAAGGGCACTGGGCCAGTACTTTGCTGCCATTTTGTTTCCCTGTGGGGAAGCATCTTATTCTTTACCGGATAGGATATAATGCAAAAGCCTACTGTGAACAGGTGACCAGTTTCTCTGTGGGAAAGAAGTGATATTTCACAATGCCTGTATTTGACTTGGGACATATTTGTGTGATTGTCAACCCTCATTTTACATAAGCATCTAATAGGTCAATTTTTATTGTTGAAAAATGTCCAACACAGTATGGCTCCCTCATTAAGCCTCTGGGAAAGTGCATGAGTCCTCTAGCACATTTTTTAAAAACAGAGAACTAGGCTGTTATTACACACATGTCATAGATTTCAGAATAATTCCATAGTTCTTCAAGAGAAAAAAAGTAATCATGAAATTTTCAGTGATGATTTTTTTTTTTCCTACCCACTAGTGAAATACATGAAATTCCCATAAAATGAAAGAAAACACACACTATGCCAAGTGATCATGACCAAGAACAGGAAAGCTGTGCTAATGTACAGCCAAGTAATAGGATTGTGATTTTATATAGGGGCTAGGGCTTGTTACTGTGGGGTCCTAAATTCCTCTTCCAAAAGAACAAGAAGTTTCCCTCCTCCAGGCTTTATTTGTGCCTCTACACTGGCTAGTGCCATGTGTAGTCGATGTCAAATATCTGGCACTGCAGAAGCAAGGACCAATGCCATGACCCACTGGGACTTTGGAAAACATCTATAAGGACACAGAGCAGGCAGGGCTGGCAGGAAGGGGCTGCACCACGGCACACAGCAGCAGGTGTCACCTACAGCCCAAGCAGAAACTGCTCCATCCTGCACAAGACTCTTCTTTGGGAGGAGAATTGGGTGAGTGAAGCATGAGGAGGCCTTCCTGTCACTGGGGACTGTGGGCAGGGTGTGCTGCACCCTGCCCCCCCACCCAGAGCAGCCCCAGCCCTCCCAGCTGCTGCACCAGGACAGGCAGGGTCCCCCAGTTCCACTTGTCTCTCCCCTCACACCAGGGATGGGGCACACAACCCAAGGTGCAGGTGTAGGCAGGATGCCCTCAATTGCTTTGAAATAGTCCAGTAGGAGGGACTGAGAGCATCTTCCCACAAAATGCATGAGGGCTGCATTTTGGAACAACCTACTGATCAGACAGTATTGCACTGCCAATTTTAGAGGCAAAAGTGGTAACTACTTTAAGAGTTGCTCAACACTTCCTTCTATTTTCAGTTCCTGAGACATTTGCCAATTTTTCCCCCCTTGGACTACTTAGGTTGGTTTGTTTTTCATGGTGTCTCCCTAAGACTGATTTAATTATTTGAGGAAGAAGGAATTTCAGTCAAAACATTTCATTTCTGAGATGAGGTTAGAGGAGAATATATTGCCCTGGATGAAAAATTCCACTGTCCTTTGCTTTCATCAACTTTTCTGCTCTGAAGTGTGAGAGTGTTCCTCCAAGTTTTATCAAATTATATAATATATATGTACATTAAAAAAAAAAAAAAAATCAGAGTTCACATGTACTCAACAGAGACATTTTCATTTTTAGTATCTAAATATTTCTGCAGACTCTGTCCTCACTTAGTACTTTTAGAGCACTCTCTGACTAATAAAAGCTTGCTGAAAAAAGTCCCATGAAAAGTATTTCAGTCCAGCTACAGTGCTTTGTTGGAGCAGAAGTGCTTTGTGGAGATATCATTTCTGATGACGTTTTGATCTGGAAAGTTTCTGTGTTTTAAAGCAGGAAGTCATATCTGCTGGTTGGAGAAAAAGGGGAAAGAAAGGGATCTTTAGCAAAAGTCTAAGCCTTCTGTGGCTTAGACATCAATCCATCAGAATCCCACTTCTTGAAACACTGTGAAATGTGCAAAATGTCACAAAAACAAAGTTGCACCAAAAGTTTGACCAATACCATCACCAGTATCTTAAACCTGGGAGACAGACTAGTAGACCTGAGGGCAAAAGTGAACTAGGATGGAAGAGGTGCTGATGAACCAGTACAGGGAACAGGGAAATTTTTGGAGAAAAAATGGGGAGCGATGGGGATGGGGGGACCATAGCTGGAGAAAGCAGCCAAGAGAAGGTGATGAAAAGCAGATGGGATCTGCACCTGCAGCCTGGAAAACCTAGAAAGGTTCAGTATGAGAGACTCACACAGTAACTGGGAAGTGAGACCAGGTGTAAAACCCAACAGCAAAGTATGGGTCAGCCTCACATGCTGGTTAAGAGCCACAAAAGCAGTCCACTCTGTTCTCTTAGCCCACCTTTGAAATCAAGTGGACAGTGTTTGCATGATGGATGTGAAACATTCCTGTCCAAGAACACATGGATAACTACAGTTTATTTTGTAAAAGCCTAGGAAATGGCTTCATGAAAAGAAATTATATTGGGGCTGAGAAGCATCCTCTGGTGCTGTTCTGCCCTACCTTTCTTTCTGTATGACTGGGGTCACAAAATGTGTTTCTGAGAATCATGAGGCCCTCAGTTCAATTTTCCACCAGAAATCATGTGGAGTAGCCGACTGCAGCTCCTGCACACTCAGCACACACCTGCCACTGTGCTCGGCCGCTAGCAAGGCTGGTCTGGCAGGCACATAGCCTGGCCTCACCCTGCCGAGGCCACCATCTCTGGGAAGCTTTGGTGTTTTTTCCTTGGCAAGGGAGGGATGCAGCAGCCTTTTCTGGAGGAGAAGCCTTTCATTTTGCACGAGAAGTTTCTGTGAGAGCCCTGGCACTGGTGCTTCCCGTGGGACAAGGAACAGCAGAGCCTCTGGCAATGCCAGGAGCTGACACGTCTGGAGGAGGAAGCGGGTCAGGAAGGAGGAGGCTGGCAAGGATGCTGCTGAAATTATACCACAGGTGGAGGTAGCAGCATAACAGGAAAGATAAAATGGGGTTAGAACTGTAGTTATAGTCAAATATTTTTAAGAAATTAATGCTATTTTATAAACATAATTTTCACTGTTTTCCAGTGCTGTATGCCACACATTTTGCATACTATTACAGAAATCTATTAATCACTGTAAGTAATTGCATAAGATTTGCCTTACATTCGTTCAAGGGACTGTTCAACTCTCCAAAAAGGCTATTATTTTTACTCATATTCAAAATACTCAAAATATAGCCAATGCATTTAAACTGTAAAAGTAGAAAAAGTGACAGGTGGAGGAAGGGGATCATCTCAGGAGATAGCTGGCACTGGCTGGCCTTACCTATTTTGGCTGTTCTTCAGCACCAGCTGAATGTCATTAAGAGGGCTGAAAGGTACAGAAATTCCACAGAATTTGCAGCTGCTATTGATGACAATCACAGAGTATAAGAAGGAATTGATAAAGGCAAAGACTTTTAATGCCCCACACACTTCTTAAGTGAGTCAAGACATAGCCACAGTGTAAAACTGCATTTTTGTGTATCATAGAGGAAACAGAAAATAATTCTGGTATGTGAAATGGAATTACCACAGACAGTGAACTTCCTGAAATGAGTCTTTCTTGCATCAAAGCAATGACAGGCACTTTTTCAGGTTTGTCTCAAGGTCAAAGCCAGTTCCCTATAACACTAATATTGCATCACCACAAACCTGAGTCATGGCTGAAAAATATCCTCTTAGGAAATAAATTATTTATACTGAAGTAATGCTTTTGGAGTTTTGGGGTTTTTTTTGCTTCACTCCTAAAAAAATATACAAGCATCTGCAAATCAGGTGCGCAGTGGCACTTTTCAGAGAGGCTTCTGTCCCTTCAGTGCTGCAGCATCCTGCAAAAGGAATGGAGACTAACATCACTACAGCAAAGACTGTCAACACCACACTACATTCACAGAGTATGTTGAATTGAAAGGGACCCACAAGAATCATCAAAGTCCAGCTCCTGGCTCTGCACAGCACCATCCCCAAGAGTCACACCATTTGCCCAAGAGCATTGTCCAAACACTTCTTGAACTCTGCCAGGCTGATGCTGTGAGCACTGCCCTGGGTAGCCTGTTCCAGTGCACAAACACCCTCTGGGTGAGGAACCTTTTCCTAATATTGAACCTAAACTTCCCCCAGCACAACTTCAGGCCCTTCCCTTGGGTCCTGTCTTGGTCACTACAGAGAAGAGATCAGTGTGTGCCCCTCTGTTGCTCCTCATGAGTAAGTTGTAGACTGCTGTGCCTCCCTTCAGTCTCCTCAACACAGGGAAGATGCTCTTTGTCTCTTCCCAAGCTGGTTCCCCTTTTTAGGCAATGGAACCTTTCTGCCACCCTCATGCCATGCAACACAAGTGACCCAAGCAGGCATGTAGTGTGCTCTGAGGGCACGGATAATACCAAGTCCAAATCCTTAAAATACCTGACCACTCCTGAAATGCCAACTACAGATTAAATTGCTAGTAAGAAGAGAATAACCCTGATGCCTTATTTAAAGGCAACAGTCAAGACACCACAGTGATTAGAAATCTATAAATACTCAGGTAGAGTTTTACAGATATGCTTTCCAAATAGCGTGCTGATAAATGCACTTGTAAGTGAATGGTGGAGAATACATTGTTACAGAAAGAAGAAAGAATCCAGAAAGTGTATATACTGAATTGCACTCAGAACATTATTGCTAAAAAATAAATTTTTAAAAGACTAGTGAAGTGCATGTTGACATCAAACTAATTTGAACAGCTCATAGACATACTTTGCTTTCAAAAGAACACAAAATTGAGAAATTCATAATTATACAGCTATTTCAAATATGAACACCAGGCAGACATGCAAGAACAGTATGAATCACAGGTCTACACATCATTCAGAAACAAAAGCAGAAAACCCACAGGATTCTTACTCATACTTGTTTTGATTTTCCCCAAGTAGGTGGAAGAAAGCAGAAAAAAAGACATTTCAGCATGGTTAAGTAAACAGACGTGCAGTCTTAAAACTGCAAGCATTCTCACTTAGGTATTGGTTTTCTGAAGCCCACAACCAAAGCACTTAATTCACAATAACACACTAGTGAGCTTTTCTTGAAGCTTCTGTACAGAACAGCACCTGTGGTGCCCTCGCCAGTAATTCCAGTTAGCAATTACTCTCAGAAAGAGGGGAGTAAAAATGCACAAGTTTTGAACTTTGTACTAGACAGCTTAAAAATCTGACCTGGCCTTGCTTTGTATTACAGTATAGTTTCAGTTCTTCTGCCCCATGCTCCATTAATTCTCTATGTCTTTATAGCTTTTTAAATCCTTTCCTAAATTGGTAATGAGCAGCCGAGAACTGAAAATAGATTGCAGATGTGTGGCAAGATGTCTGTAACACGGTATCCAGAGACATCATTTGTCATTGATGCAGAGTAGCCTATCAGCCTTGTGAGAGAACTATTTGCAGAGACATTACTTATATTTTTGAAAGTTCATAACAAGAGAGTGACAATGACATCAGCAGCAATATAAAAAGTGTTTATTCTTATATTCCTAAACTATAAGGAATTGGTCATATTTGTTTACAATAGTTCAGGATGCTTCAGAGCTCCCATCTCACTAAAAGTGAAGAGTCCCAATGGTTAAAAGTGTGAAGAGACTTCCAATGTGAGACCCAAGAGTCTGACTTCCTATGTATCAAAATCCTTAACTTAAATACATTTCTGACCATATTCAAAGCCACCAGAAACTTGGCCACGTTGGGCAGAGAGGTGCTTTGTTCCAGCTGGCATCACCAAACACGTTGGCACAAGCCAGAGACCTGACAGAGGAGAGGTAAGACTCGCTGCTGCCATAGCTGCCTGCTTATAACCAACAGATGGGCAATTAAGGCTCTCACCTAGGTAAGACGATTCAAATCTGAATTTCCCAACAAAATATTGTTTTCAAATATTTTAAACTCCAGTGTCTGTGTGGCCCAGCCAGTGTCCCTTGGCTGGAGGAATTGTATTTTGTATGGGAAAAAGGGAATACCAGCTGGCACAGAGAGAGGCACATCCTCTCTTCCTTTTGAGGCCAACTTCTTGGAAGAAGATGGAGGTTTCAGTCAGTGGCCCAGTGAATATGTGCTACTGCTATATAAAGCTCCAGAGAACATCACATCTATTTATGTCACCCCATTTAGGCTGTAAATCTCACCCTAATGTTGATGTTTAAAACAGACCAGATGAATCACACTCCAGAAATGTCTAATTCTCCTCACTGACTATAAAGGGAGCCCAGACTGTAAAGCTCAGCTGTAGATGTCAACACTGAAGATGGCTAAACTGAGATTACTCATAGCAACAGCCATTCACAGAGAGTAACTTAATTATCCAATTTCTATTAAAATGTCCAATTATCGCCCACATCAGAGGGAACTGAGCAGGAATTAAGCATCCCAGAACTCAGAGCTCACCCGAGGACATCAGAGACAATGACAATCTTTATATTTTTCTTGTGTTATGCCAAACATATCACTAATGCTTAGCAACTTAGCAAGCCCTTGTAGTACCAAAATACTCCAAAGGGTATCAGCAAATGTCTGTTATTCCATTTGATAATTCACAAAGGCCTGAATAGTATCAATGAAGTTTAAGCAATAAACACAATAACCTGCATATGAAACAAAATGTGTTTCACTAAAATGTACATCAGCTATGTCTCTAAAAATTTAACCACTGAATTAAATTGTGTGCCTTAGTCAAGGCACAAAGAATAATCATCAAATTACCATTTCCTGTAATGATTGAAAAGGACAGTTATTTATAGTTTTAGCTTAAGAAACACAAACCATATAATACTATTTATTGAAATGCACCTCCAGGCAGTAAAATATTGTAAACATAGGAGCTATCAGCATAACATAAAAGCCAGTAAAATATGCTTTAACAGTATTTACATGATGGTTAGAGTCAAATTATTGTGAAATGTATTTTGTATTTGTGGTAGTGTTATTTCTTTTATCCAAAGTCCCAGGAGAAGATGGGAAGAGATGATGATCATTCCCAGACCTCACCAGCTACACAGGGCATGAAACAAGCCTGGTTACTGGTGAATGTTGGAACTATCTTGTGTCCTTATTTAGCAACCACCATTCCTCTTCTTAAGTTTTGAAGCCAAATTCTGTCATGCTTCTATGAAAAGCACCAATATAAATTTTTTCTTAAAAACAGATTAAACATTATTGTGATTATCTTTTTATCACTCTAAGCCTGAGAATATTTACCCCATTTTGAAGCCTAACCGTATTTTTCATGCCTTTCAAGTTTATGTGAGGTTGCCTGCTTGATACCCATACATGAAAATTTCATATTGTTGGCTGTGCTCTCAATAAATTATTTAGATGGTTTGAATATTTCTGCACTGTGTGATTTTCAGAAGAGTTTGGTAAATCCTTTTATTCTGCTGTCCTCAAAAGACAACCAACCTCTCAATACACAGTTAACAATAGCATTAAAAGAGAAAATGAAGGCTGGCTCGAAAAAGAGAGCAAGTATAATTATCTTCTAGGAATTTATTATAACTCAGTAATATCTAAACATTTGCAAGAACTTTTGTCTTAATTCCAGCTAAGGAAGCACACCCTCTAACACCAGATTGTTGAACATGTTTACCTCAGGCTAAAATAACACAAATCCTCTTACAGACACATGAATTATGATGAGTGAATATCATGAAATGCAGGAGTTCAAGGGATGCTGGAGAACAAGGAAGCAGCTGGCTGCCCATGGCTTGAAAAGGTTCACTGGGTGAAAAACTGAATGGCCGAGCCCAAAGAGTGGTGGCCAGTAGCAAGTGGTGTTCCCCAGGCCCAGTATTGGGACCACTCCTTTTTAATATTTTTATCAGTGACCAGGGTGAAGGGATCAAATGAACCCACAGTCAGTTTATACTTTTACAGCTTCAGGAGACAAGGAGCTCCACCATTTATTTACATAATGTATGAAAATGTTTTTCCTTATTTTTAAGTTCTCTTTTCTTTGAATTCCTGTATTTTCAGTGAGGTGTTTGCTTTATCAACATAATTCAACATTTATAGATAATTTCCACTAGTCTCTCAACTACCCTTTTTCCAGAAACTTTAGCTTCCTATTACACAGGAAGATGTTCTCTCTATCATCATCATCATCTAGTTTTACTATATTTTACTATATTTTTTCAAAGCAGAGGCAGACAGATGCATCCATGACACAGAGATCTGGGTATAACATTCTATTGCACACCCAGTGGTAAAAATTATGCCAGTTGTTTCAGTCTTCACTCCTTTCCTCATAATTCCTTCAATGTGGTTCAATGTGGTAGCGTTTTTAACTCATGCTTAGCATCAAGGTGATATATTTTAAAACTCTCTCCCAATATCCTGTTCCACATATTCTGCATTATTTTTGTCTCTGTTTCCCACCACCATCAACTTCATTTTTCAGTGACACAGCAATAAAGTTTACTACCTTGAGCATCACAGTACATAATGCTGTTACCTTCCTAATAAGTTCCCATTGTCATTTTGACCATTTTTAACTTCAGGCATCAAGCCATGACAATGAGATTTCCTCCTCATCAGCCACAGTCCTCCTTCCTCAGAGTGGATTCCTTCTGGGATATCATTCAAGTGAAAGCTGGCATAGTCTTTTACTTTAGATCATGAACAAGAGTGAGAAATGAAGTTTCTGACTCCATTTATCTTTAATATATTTGTGCTTATCTTCCTTAAACCAGAGCTTAACAAAATTACTTAATGGACTGCAGAAAGAAGAGATCTTAAATAACCTGGTGTTTGCAGTCTAAATATGTTGGGCATCCAATATAGCAGCTGCCAAAGTGACACAAAGGGTTTTGTTTTTGTTTTTTTTTTTAATACCAGACTTGGGATTCATCTGCCTGGATGTGAGTATGCAGAACATCATCCTCCTCACCCAAACTCATCTCAGAGTCCTTTCTGTACAACAGATGTACCCAGCACAGTCAGCAGCCTGTCCAGACCCAAAGTTGTCACCAAGTCAGGCTCTGGGAGGGCTGGCTATAGACTCTGGGGAGCAAGGGGGCAAGAGTGCACAAGAGTCCTGATTAGAAAGAGAAAATAAAGAAAATTAGCATGGAAAAGTAAAGATCGAAACGCACTGAAAGTTGCTGAGAACCATGAACAGAAGGAAGAGGACCAAAATACATCATACTGTATTATTATCGGAACAGACACGAGTTCAAAAATGTGATTTAATTTTGTATGTATGATTCATGCAACAAAATAATTCTGCTTAAGTACAGTCCCTCATTTAGTTGGTGTAGAATGCTATTAAAAAAAAAAAAGCTACACAACCCCCATCTATAAACTGGAACAATACTACTAAATAGCCTAGAGACTGATTGACATTCAAAAGTAAAGAATGGATCAGACGAGGATTTTTATGGGAAAAATACAGTGGGGTTTTTACAAAATATAAAGCAGTATCTGTACTGAATTCTGGCGTATGAATGGCTGGGCTATAACAAATGTTAATACAACCCTTTGACCATAAACTCTATTAATACTGCAAGGTCGAGTCAATAAAATAATATTTTTTTTCAAAGGTTCAAATCAGAACAACATGGCAAAGAATCTGAAAAATACAAAAAAACATTCACTAGTCCTCTGACATATAAACACCTAAAGAAAATCGAGTGAAAAGAATGAAAATAATGTGCTTAAGAAATAAAATTCCCAAAGTAAGAGCAATATTAAAACTCAGTGGCATCTGCTTGTCTCATCTTTATGGTTTTGTGGCTAAATGGGTCAGAGACAGAGATGGGGACAGTCAGAAAATACATATGCTTATTCTTTACAGTGAAATTCTTCACAGTGTGGTTGGTAAAGGCTGAGCATCCCAAGTAAGTTACTGTTAGCTCAGGAAGGGTATGGCTGTAGGTACATCACTTTAGCAAGAGCTGTTGCCTTTTTGTATTAGGTTTGTTATAATGGTCAACTACTGAACATGAAAGAGAGGGCTGGAACAGCAGCACTGTGGCAGGTTGTGATTATGAAACATTTGACAGGACTCTAGGAGAAAAACCTCAAAGTGCCTTCCCTCTACTTTGCTTGGGCTAGGGGTTGAATATGAAGATAAAAAAAGGTTCCTTCTAGACTCCTGTTTCTGGATAGGTAACAGATACTTTACCACCTCTAAATGTTCACAAAGAACTCTGAGTCCAACATTCTGATTAGGCAACCAGCCAAACCACGCACACATAGAAAAACACAACTGCAGCACAATGACTTGTGTTGAACTTGTCATTATCAGTTAGTTGCTTGTTAAATACTTTATAAATACTGCAAATTCCCAAGTGGCCACTTTCTGTTCTTAAAAATAATTTTAAAAAAGGGGGGGAACAGCATGGTTCTTGTCCCTGGTGTGCATAACTATCCCAGATAACACCAGTACATTTTCCCCTAGCAAATAACGGATTTTTAACAAATCACTTCATGTCCTCTTTCCATCCTGAAGGAATTTCAGGATGTTCCAGCTCTGCACATCCCAGTGAAAGCGATAAGTATGCACAGCCATGTCCCTGCTATGACTCATATCTTGTTAGAACAAAAAGAGGCACTTGGCTCTCTGGAAAATAAATCCCACAGCCGCCTGCCTTGGATTGCTGCAAGCCTACAGCTCCCTGGCTTGTGCACTGTTGTGTCACAGAGGTCTTCACATCCCACAGGAGACAATTACTAAGAAGTGCCTCCAGAATAGGTGAGGTTCTGCATATTATTATAGGAGGGGGAAAGGGCTAAAATGGTAAATATATTTATAAAGGCTCAAAAAGCACAGTTACTCTGCAGGAAAGTCAGTCCCTTGACAAGTTAAGCTGTGCAAATAGCACAGCCACCCTCCTAGAAAATAGGTTATTAGCAATAGGAAGAACTAAACTAATTGCCAGAATAACTCGTATTGGTGTCCTCAGCAAAAAGTCAAGCTAGCCAAGAGCCATGATAACTAGCAGATCTCTGCCAGAAAGAAAAAAAAGTGAAGAAGTTTTTTATCTTCCTAGCATTTCATCATCAGTTTTTCAATGAAAATTTTAAGTGTGAAACTAAACAGCCCCCCCAATAAACCAAATTAAGCAAAAAGGCAGCAAAGTAAATCAAATCCATTTGATCCAAACACCACTGAGCAGACAAGGCACACTATAACGTCGGGAACACAGTGAAATCCATAGACCTCAGCTGGTCATTCTGTCTCCTGTTCTGTGGCATGTCTTTACAACACTGAAAGAATATTGTTACCAAATAAAGCCCCAGTAGCCCCATAATAACACAGGCCATTAATGCAAGTGTACCAGCTGGCCAACATCCTACCTAAGTGGTGAAGTTCTTCTTTCAACCCCCTGTTCCATCCAAATTAGACAGACACCTCTATCAGATTCCTCTCAGGAATTACTAAGGTCTATGCAGAAGTGACAGCAGTATGTTGTGGTGGGTATAAACCTCAACATCCTTTCCCACAGAATAACTAGGAGGAGAAAATACTCCAGGTGTTTTCACCAAGAGATACCTACACTTGCAAAAAAAAATTCTGAGCAATCAGTGAAAAGAAACATGTGCCTAAATATGGAAGAGGAACATTTAACATTCTGTTCCATCTCCTCGCTCAACAAGTAACATCACTGTCAATCTGCAATGCCTTGAATAAGAGAAAACAAGAGAAACTTTCTGCATAGGAGAAGACTCTACACTGGTTTTACTGCAGCTGTTTGAATTTAGACTCTCCAAGAAGTCAAACATTTTGAGAAAAAATGGCAGAAGTCTTTGGTTCACCCTCAATGTCTCCCTCTAATTCAGTAATTAAAGCACAGAGGAATGGCCAGACACTAATAAAAGTAGTAATGCCACTTCATACATCATACAGATCTAGCTATGAAGAAATTAGGCATAAATAAATATAAATAGCATGCTTCAGGGGAACCATGTATTCAATACTGTCTTCCACTTCTGTCTTTTAAGTCCCACAGTTGTTTCACAGAATGACTCTGACATCTGTCTAACCCTCTCAGTGTTGCACACTGAGAATGAGTAAGAAGAATCAGATAAGCAGAGTAGAGGAAGGTGGATCTGGATATGAGTGTGGTCTGTGCATCAGCTGGGATGCACTGTACACTGAACTTTCAAAATATGGAATAGGCAGCAGTCAGCAAGCATGGAGTGAAAGACATTTAAAAATTCACACAACAAAAGGTGTTTTAGGAATCCACCCCTACATTAGTTCAGAAGGAAATGCATTCTCATACTTAAAATCTTACAAAACTCTGATTTTGCAATTTTGCTAAATAAGCCTCTTCAATAAATAATAGAAATAGTGCAGTGCAAATAGTATTTGAACATTTATTGTTACCTTGAATATGAAAAGACGGAATAATGAACAGTTTTTAGGAGGCTGAAATGCTTAGAAATTCATAAATGATACAATATTCTTATTATGTCATTTTCAATGAAAATCAAATACTTTGATCTTCTCCAGTATCATTTCAGCTTGAAATTGAATATTTCAGTACATTTTCTTAAGCTGAAATGAAAAAAAAAAACCTATTTTAATCTAAATCAAGTGTTTAATGTCCTTTCCAAACACTTTGCGCCAGATGCTCCCTCCACCTCAGGGGAGGCATTTCACTATGCTCCAACTTTTGCAATCTAGTTAATACATCCAACCTTCCAATAGAGTAAAGGCAGTAAGATCCTAATCACAGACTTTGTGATACTACATACTAAAAAATAAAATTTAATCTTGAGGTGACAAAGAAAAATGTGCATTTCATATTCAATTCGATTAACTTGAAAGCAAAAGTACAAAAACCCCATTTAATTGGAATCAAACTCCCTTATCCAAAAATTTGTTTTCCAAATTAAAAAAAAAAAAAAATTAAAAAAAATGTTGGTCATTTTCAAAGTAAGGTTTTCATTCTGCAAAAGCTGCATTTTCTATTATAAATCATTCTTGCTGGAACTGTTTTTATTCCATTTCCTAGAGAGCAAAGGGGCACTTGAGTGTATTGTAATGCCTTCTTACGACTTTTGGTTTTTCTCTTTCACATCTGACATATTTTTCCTTATTGCTAACCCTGAAATAAACATGACTAAACACAGTTTTCCTGTGAGCTCAAATACAAAAGGAGTTTGGGAAATGTGTTCATTTTGCTGTTTATATTATCCTGTCAGAAACAAGGAGAACTTGGCAGTTCCTCAAGTCTTGAAGAGCAAAGTCAAAAAGAAACCAAGCTATCACTAGGCAGCATCTCTGAGCACACTAGTGCAGAGCTGCAGGACTTGTCTCAGAGTTCAAGATGAGATCTACCTCAAAAATATCTCAGAAAAAAGGTCATACTACATGTATTATATGATTTATGCTGATTTTAGACTTCCACTTTCTCACTCAAGGACAACTTTCATGCCCCACATCTTTGTAATGAGGCAGAATGTGCTACCTCCTCTCCTTTGTATTCCCACAGGTCTCCGAGGAAATACGTGCTACAGAGATATATTACATCTAACTACCTTAGAAAGTCAGACAGCAAAAAATTCAAGCCATTTAAGTCAAGAAAACACTCTTGGAATCGATATTTTTGGATGCACAACAGGTTATTAACCTGTACCATTGTTGAGCTCATCCTCCTCTCTGTTAAACTTCAAGTTTGCTTTTGCAGCAACCAGAATTCTGCTTCGTACTGTGGAGAAGCACTCTTCAAAAGGGAAAAGCACTGCATCAAAGCAAGATTTCTACCTTGGACCACAGCAAATTGCTTGGCAGTCCTTTTATTATATTCAAGGCATTCTCAGGCAGCTGGGCCTCATTACAAGCAATGGTGCTTCAGCCATTAACTTCAGAGAGATCAGGATAAAGCACTAAATGCAATGAAAATAATTTAAAGCCTGTTAAGCAAGAAAATGAACTAGTATGGAGCACTGCTAATGCTGTATGCTAAGCATGCTTCCTGGTGAGAGCTGCAAAACCATGTATACTTTGGGACAGGTGCTCCTACAGAGTTTTTGTTTTCCTTCCAGCCTGGTGGGGCACAGCCCTGGTGGGGGCCTTGCAGTGCCACAGCAGAATGAACAGCTAAAAGATGAGGTCCATCCCTTCCTCCTCATTGTACCAATTCTAGGACAAGAAATTCTCCCAGGCAGGGCACTGTTGCAGTAAGTAGCTTTTGGGGAACAAAAATGTGGTTAAGAATTTGTCTGTATAGGATTTGCTGATTTGTTTGTTGAGAATTTTTACAGCACTAGTGTTGTCAATTAGGAAAGATAAATGGTACTGTCATTTGGGCATAAGACCAGACTTAGAGCTAAGCCTCAAATAGATCTATAGCCTTCCATATAGATCTTTATGTTTCGTACAGCACCAGTAAACACCTGAGGCTGTCTCAGCATTGAAGTTGGGTGTTTTGATCAATTTGTGGTTCAGCAGCCACATGCCAAAATGCCAATCAGGTCTATCCCTTCTCCCCCAGAGATACTGACACTCATTCTTCAGCTTTTTCATGTAATTTGTTGATTGTGAACCAACACAGCTACAACCTGGTCCAAGTTTAACCTCAGACTAGATCCAGGACTTGCATAGTCCCAATCCTCCCCCCAAATGTTTCTGCTTTTCTAATGAAATGCATTAATGTTGCAAAGACAAAATTTCAGCTTTCATCCTACAGAGGTTGTACAAATTTGAACTATATTTTTTTGAAAGGTACACTTAAAAAGAACTTTAACAGCTGCTCTCAGACTTTAGGTGATTAATTTTGAAGTAGGTTCTATAAAAGAATGAACAATAACAGCCAAAGGTTGAGGCATTAATATTAACCTGTAATAAAAGGAATGATATTTAAACCATTCCTAGAAATAAAAGATGAGTACCTGATCCTAGAGTGCTGGAAGAAGCCCATAACTTAAATTATATCCAATCAGGCAAAATACAGATATTAAACATTTATGAGCAGCTCTGATATATTCTGAATTAATCAGTTCTGCACATTTAAATGTTTTAATATTTAATGCTGCTACCTCAACAGTCCTGAAGAAATATTAAACTTTTGTATAGTCCTTTAAAAGGAATAGCAAGAGATTTTACTACACATAAAATCTGAATTGTGGCTGTAGGTTTTGTGCTATGCTGTGTTTTGTGGAGAACCATGATTATAATGTATTGAACTACAACTGAAATTCTGAATATTTTTACCACAGATGAAAGAGAAATGAGGGCAGTAATAACACAAGTAACAATTATTAAGCCAGGGGTAAGTATATGTCCAATCTGATTAAGTCTCCAAGGCAAGATGGATTACTCATGAAGGCTTACTAATATCATATTTTTGTGAAATCTCTCAGATGAGTGTAAATGGCATGCTAAAGGCATTTTAGACATTCAGCGTATTAATGTTAGTGTGTTAGTAAAGTAAATCTTCTCCAAAACACCAGCTGTGACAGGCAAAATATATAAAGAGATAGAGATATTTAGCTGTCCACAAAGTTCTTCACTGTAAAAAGCAAGCACTCTGAAATTTTTTTTGCTGTTGCCAATAAAGGTAAATTTAAATACAAGAACTGTATACTAATTTACGAGTAGTTTTAAAATATAGTGTTTAAAAGCATAATTAAGTTGAAAATGAGGACATGGAGACCTTCTTTAGAAGAAAATGAGTCACATACGATGCCGATTCCATTATTAAAAAGCTTGCTTTGATTGTAAACATATTTCTGAGATTCTCTGCTTTATTACCTCTGAATAAAATAAAAATTAATTTGAAAATTCCTAATGAAAACACTACAACAACTACAAAACTGTTGAGGTTTGATGGAAATTAAGAGGACAACACACAGCATAAAGCCTCTGTTATGAACATGTGCTCATTTCCATATCACTTCTACAGTTTGGAGATCACACTCTGCAACACCTGAACTCCCACCCATCTCTTTGCCCCTTGTCAGTTAGTGTAAATTCAATAAATTTCTCTCATTCTGCGTGATTTTGCCTGCATTTTCCTTGCAGACCACAAAACTGAATTTACCAGTGGTATTAAGTTTATAGCATGGCAATTTCAAAGAGAACCATAGCAATTATAATTGAAGGGATAGCACATAAAAAACAGTATATGTAGGTTGTTAGCCAAGATACAGCCTGGCTCCCATATGAGTTATTTTTAAAAACAACAAATTCAACAAAACCTACCCCCAAACAACAATAAAAATCAGGACAAAGTCTCAAATCTTTATTTTGAGGAAACATAAGCTTCATCCTCTAACACCATTACCTTTCTAGTAACCAGATCTGCCACAAATGGTGACACACAGCAAAAGGAACAGAGATGCCCCAGTTCAGTCCTTGCACCACTCTGTGATCCTGCTAACCCACACTCATTTTCAGAGACCTCAAATGACCAAATCTTCCACATGCACAAGGCCCTGCCCCAGAGATTATCCTTGGCTGATTTCACAATATTGCTGTAAGTGAACCCCAAAACTGGCAGTAACTGTCCTCCAGTGAAATGCTCACAAGCAGCAGCCAGAGTCCTTCATGTAACCTGTTAAACCAAAAGTGGGTCCTTCATTCCCAGTGCTGAACATCATTGTCAACGAGCAAACACAGACACATGAAACTATTGCAGGTAATTCCTTTGTGAAGGGTTGTGTTTCTAGGAAAAACAGAGAGGAAGATATGGGGAAGTTAAGAGAAAAGACATGAAAGAACCTTTAAGGATAGGATCTCACAGCTGAGAGACCAAAACCCTTTCTCAGCTGATCGGAAGGCCCTGTGGTGGCCAAAAAGGCTCTCTCATGTTGCTCAAGGAAATCACTCAGAGATGATCTCAGGTCCCAATACACTCAAGGAAGCAAGACTTCTTTAGAAGGAGGACATAATCAAACTAAAAAAATGAGAGTTACCAATTTCTTTTCTTACTGCAAGTGGTCCATATGATCCTAAGAAATCTCAGCTGGATCTACTATCAATGGAGAGGCATTACACCATTGAATCAAAAAGGTACAAGTAATAGACAAGTCACAAGCCATGCAAGTGACCCTCAACCAAGAAGAGTTCAGAAAGTTTAAAATCAAACCAAAATGATGAACAAAAGCTGGCATAATATAATTTCTAAAAACTTTCGAGTTTTGCCAAAAAAGTCAGAGAATCCCTTACAGATAGATGGGATTCCTATTGAGACAGCCATGGCAGACTTGGGGAATTTTTAGGTCAGAAGGGTGAATTAATTAGCCAATTAACCAGCCTGACCCGACTGCACAGGCTAAGTTTCTCCCAAAAACAGGATAGGGGAAAATTTGGACTACCTTGAAATATGCTAAGAAAGAGAAACTCTAACATAGGCCTGAACAAGTGAGCAATCACACTGAGAAAAAGATTAAAGAATTACAAAAAAAACCCCCAATTATTATAGAACAACACAGGTACCTACACAAGTAAACTTGGACTTGCCGAACAAAATCAGAGAAAGGAAGTTTTCCAGCATGTAATATGGACTACAAATGAAAGGATAGTGGATACTGCTTTGGACATCACTATTTTTTCAGCAGACCTAGGAAAAAAGCTAAAAGGTGAACCCTTAATTGGCTGTGTGCATTGCTGACAATACTGGGGAGATAATTTCTCTCCTTGAAATGTAGGAAAACAGGTTTAAGAATAGCAAAACCCCCAACAAACCCTTATAAGACAATGACATTTTAATATATTAAAAATTAAGTGCACTGAGATGTAACTTCTCAAGATCCTGGCCATTGAGAGTGGTGCTCTCGTGCCCCCCTGTGCAGAAACACAAAGGCAGCAAGAAAGGACAAAGAGTCACTCACACCCCTCCAGAGGCCCCAGATCTCAGGGGAATCTTAGCTGCTAAAATTTCAGTGCATTTGAGACAGCAGTCCATCCATTTGCAAACTGTTACTACAAAGCTACAGATAATACAGATAATAATGAAAATAAAGATGGGAACTGTGGTTGCAAAGGTCAAACATGAGATGTATGTAATGTTAGTGTGGAAAAGCTGAAAGGACAAATGAGTGTCTCTGATAAGTGCTTTTACTTTTAAGCAAGGAGCAGCAAATTGTTCTTTGTGAGCATTAGGATTCCCTCTCCAAACCAAAAATCATAAATAAGAAATTATATTGCAATGGATCACACCACATGGATAAGCTGTAGAGAAGGAGAAGTATGGAGACTCTGCTTTCTGTGAGGTGCAGAGAGCTAAATGGAGATATTTGAAGACTTATTACCTTTTATCATGGGTAAGCACTATAGATGTTACAGCTCTTCCCAAACTGACCTGAGCAGTGGTAAGCAGCCAGTAGAAGCAGATGCAGGTGGCAATGAAAGCACAGCTTTATCAAATACACTAATCCCCATCTATTTATATTGACTGACTGCTTTTGGTGTGAGGGGTGAAACAAGCAGTCTTCTCTAGCCAAATTGCTGCATCTAGGGGATATCTTAAGGCAGGGATTGGCAGAAATTAAATTAAAGGAGAATAGAAAGTGACTAATGTGACTTATATATATCTAAATAAGACAAATATGGAAATTAATACCACACACATAGCACAGCAAAAACATACCTAAGCTATTCCACTGATTTATGCATAACTAAGCCTCTTGCTTGCAAAACAAATTCCTTCAAACTTGCCACAGATCTAATCATAAAGCAGAGGAAACCTGTAGGTCACAGCAGGCAGTCTCTGAGTTACATACATGCAGAACCACACAAGTTTAAACTACCAATCTGAAACATGATTTTCTTTCTTTCTTTTTTTCTTTAAGTGAAAATCTTTTTCAAATTGATCAGTAATAAGAAATAGCAACAGAAAAATCTGCCAAACATCTGTGCACCATTTTAATGAAAGCAAACCTTTAATTGATCTAAATGGTAAGGTTGTTGGAAATTTATAAGCAAATGTAACAACATATTTGAAATGAAAATGTCTTCAAGTTACAGCTAGTGCACTGTGTAGATCCTTCTGTGATATAGGGGGTCTAGGAAATAATACCAGTAGCAAAATTGTAAAACATATTGGGATGGCAGGTGTTACAGTTCATTGTTATGCTAAAAAACCCCTAACAATCATCTATAGCAATTGCAGCTGTCTTTCTTTTACCAATGTATAATAATTATCCATTTGATTAGCAAATGTAACCACCTGCAGTTAACTGGTTTACTGGTATAACTACTCGCAAGGTTGAAATGCCTTTCAAAATCAGACAACCTAGTGCTAAAACTAAACTGCCCTGTCAAAGTTTCATACTGAAAGAGTATTTCAGGTGGCTGTGGAATTATCTGCACCCTTTGGTACAAGTGCTTAGAAAGTGATTTTTAAAAGATGTGAAAAAGTGTCCTAAAACCAGCCTCAGCAGATTTTAAGACACCAGGCAGCTCAGACATTACTCTATGAAGGAAAACTATTGCAACCACATTTTTATTACTAGATATATCCACCACTACAGGCACCCAGGAATCTCAGCAAACACATTAAAATATATACAGCCACTATACGTGGTCAAGTTCTCATCCTCTCTCTCCTCTTCCCTCAATGGTTGTAATCTTGCTTCTTATATGAAAAATCTGCTCCTCTTCAGTATTTTTCACCTGGGCCTGTAAAATTCTACTCAGCCACTTGGCCATTTAACAGATGAGTAAAATATTATTTCTTTTCATTAGCATAAGTCATCATAGAAAAAGATGGTAGATTTTCTATCTGAATTCTGAAATTCTGTGGCAATTTGATTGGGGTGACCTTGCTCTTCCATTTAATCTCACCAGACAACAAAATATTTTAAAATATATGTAAGTTATGTCAGTGACCTCCTATGAGACACACAAGTAAAACTATTACACTTTTGGACACAAATTTTCATTAATGTCTTCAATGTCTCTTTTTCTGTATTATTGGTTTCAAGGTAATTTGTAGAAACCACAAATCTTCCTCTTTCCTTGTCCCACCTTCCCTTTCTGTGTGTTCCATCAGAACAGACTCACTTTGAAACCTGCAGTTCTATTCACCTACCTTTGTAGCTTCCTTTTAAATCTGAACATGAGTCTTTTTCCACTCCTTTTCTGCTTCCTCTCATTTAAGAGAAAGCAGTCCAGCGAGGAACATTTGGGTAAGTCTCATTTCCATATGGAAAAACAGCATGACAGAATCACAAGTGTGTTTCCCCAACATGTCTCTCACTAACTGTTGATCCCACTAGCTGATTTCAACTAAACACAACCAAAAGGTAAACATCTGGAAACTACTGCTTCTCTAAATCCTCTGAAAAATCAGTACCCTGAGAAAGGTGCCCCTTCATTCCCCTCCCTGTCTGGTCACTCCAGGGCTCTAAGTCTTCAAACATCCATGCAGAAATATCTAAAATCTGAATTTTGCAAAGATTTGAGCACCAGGATTCCCATTAAATTCAACTGCACTCATAAGTGCTGGAAACCCTTGGATACCTCATCAGCACATGCAATAGGAATTTAGAATCTGAGGCAGTCCTCATCAAGTCTGACATCTTGGAAACTGAGAGCAGTCCCTGTAGGAGCAGTGAAGGAAGCTGAGCCACAGCTTTGAGCAAGGTTAAAGCAGAAAAGGATAACTAAAGACAGAAGTGCTCAGCACTGCGTAAGCACTAAACAAGGGAGCTTTCTGTCCCCAGCCAATCACCTCCATGGCTGGGCTGGTCTCTTTGTCACCTTTGATGTTTTATGTGCTTTCTCTAGCTCACTTTTTTTCAACAAATGGAAGATGCCTTTTGAAATTTAATGTACAACAAATACAATAATGTGTATATGAATTTCAGCAATTGGGGATACATTTAATGCAAGATTTTATGAATGCAAATTTTCTATCCAGAATGTAGCTAAAAAAGTAAGGAAATACGTCTTACACGCTAAATTGGCCACAGACCATGGACCAATATAGGTAATCATCCAACAATGATTCATTGCAAAATACAATTTTAAAAAAACCTGTAATTTTTATAGTTCACGTTCTCAGTATTTCTGTTCACATGTAATCCTTATCGCTCCCATCAAATCTGAAGGCTTAGTTGTGTAAATCATTGTTGCAAAGTGAGGTTGTAAATCTGCTAAGAGACTTCTTTTGCAAAGAAGAGGGAAATTGGAAATTTTTACTCAGGAATTTTTGAGGCTTCTATTAAAGAGAGTGAGGAGTTGATACTCTTAGTGTCTGATCTTCTCAGCACCTTTTCCAACTTGTCCTCTCATTGAACCAATCCTGTTGTCTTTCAGTTTGCTCCAACCTTTCTTGCCTTCCAAGAAGAGGCAGCCTGGGAGACCCCTGTGCCCCCAGAGCTCAGCTGCCTGCCAGGATGGAGATTTGGGGAGCCCTGTACCCCCAGAGCCCAGCTGCCTGCCAGGATGGAGATTTGGGGAGCCCTGTGCCCCCAGAGCCCAGCTGTCTGCCAGGATGGAGATTTGGGGAGCCCTGTGCCCCCAGAGCCCAGCTGCCTGCCAGGATGGAGCAGGAGCTGGCACAGCACACGAGCACCACTTGGCATCACACAAACCTCCAGTGCCAACCAGAACAGACACAAAGGAATGTTAAAGAGCCACTTGCTGCCTGCTCTCCCTGCTCACAACACCCCTTCTGAAGGTGTTTGAAACCCTCCTACAAAATTGTAATTTAAAATGTGTCTCATCTCTGCCCTTACTGAGAGTAAGGTGACGTGTTAGTTGTAGGCTGGCATCAACCATTTTTGGATGATTGGTTTCAAATCCTCTAATCAGCTTACCATCCAAATAATTGAGCTGTGTGTTGGGGAAGGCCCTTCGAGGCAGGAGTGAAGACATTCTCCCTCAAGCTCTGGAGTAAAATTAGAGCTGTCATTTCCAGCCCCCCACGTTGCCTGCACCTTCCTGCATCAGCCAGCCTGAAGCTGCTTCATGTGCCCAAGAGTGTCCTGACCCCCAGCTCCCCACTACATGTGTGTAGCTCACAGAAATTCAGGGCAGCACCTTTGTTTTTCTAAGAAATACTGATCTACTACTATACACGGAGATTTAAAACTAGGATTCAGACACATGTTTTTTCTATTTTATCAAAATTAATAACTCACTAAACTAGCCTTAGCAGCCACTCGGTGAAACAATAGCAGACACACTGTGACACTCATAGTGGAAGCCTAACTCGTAAGTGATATAAATAGCAAGGAAAATATATACATTAGTAGGGGACACAGTGACAGATGCAGAGCAAGGTTTTCTACTTGCACAGGCAGCCCATAATGGGCTTTAAAACAAGGGCAGCATCCTGAGGGGTGATTTCCTCCCATGCTGTCCTTGCTTGAAGGGAACAAATTGCCTCTTGCCAATAGGGATGATACAGCTGCCAGCTCCAGCACTCCCTTTCTGGCCATCCCACCTGGTGCAAAGCCCCCTCAGGAGGGTGAAACACCAGTTTACACCAAAACCAGCACTGACAAAGTTTGCCCATTCCCCTGAGCTCACACCTCCCCTGCCTGTGCCATCCAGGACACCTGCCCCCTCATTTCCAACAGCTAAAGGAGAAATGTGTTGGGAGCTCTGTTTTCCTCTTCTCTCACAAACTAGCACGCCCTGATTTTTATATCTTTCCTTTATTATCTTCCTTTTATTATCTTCCCTTATTTCCTAGTTCTCTGTAATTACATATTGGGACATCAAACGGTGAAGCAGGGACTGCTTTTGAAGGCTTTTATAATTAGCTTTTCTATTGTGTCCTCTAATACCTCCTCTGGCTTTGGATTTACTTTTTTCTGTTCACAACCTCCTGAACATATGGCAGTAAATATGCAGCATGCTGTGAGCTTCACCTGGAGTCTACTTACAATATATCTGCAATGTAAATAACAGACTTCGTGTCAGTCAATTAATCACACACCAGTGCTTGGCAGAGGGCAGGCAGATTGCAGGAAGGGAAATTGGAAAGTGGTGTCTTGATCAGCACTGGACTTCAAGAATTAAATATTACCTAAGCTGGCATGTTTCTCTGGCATTACTGCTTTTACCTAAAAATATTCTGTTACAATTGCATTGGAATTAATTCAAGACCAAATTCTTCACTCACCAGGACCATTTTGGTAACATTGCACTCAATGGAATAATGATCTCATTTCCACAGAACATGGCCCAAATGCAAATATCATACAGAAATTCAATTCAATTCAATTCAATTAAAATAAATTTAAAATGATCCCGTGCACAAAATTAAAATATTGCCATTTCAGTAAAAGTGTTTCTTTTTGGTAAAATAAATTCAAATTAATTATGTTATGGATGTGTTTTATTCTTGTTTTTGTAATAATGCTTTTGAGCAAGACAAAATACTTTGTTTACCTGATTCACTTTATTTAACTCAAGGGATTCATGAGGATATCATCAATTATAATCACAAACACATCATTTTATGCTTAAAAAAAAGGGCTCTGTTCCATTAGAGCTCTTCTAATTTGAAGACCTCAAAGGATTTTCTGTACTACATTAAAATCCTTGTCATTCCCATGGAGGACAAGTGAAAATACAGAAATAAATCATCTAATATTTAAACACGCTTGCATGGAGCACAGCACAAAAGTTAAGATCTCATGGGAAGAGCTTTCCTAATAGCAATAAAAATCTCATTGAAGGCAATGAAGAAGCCTGTTTATGGCTGGGATTCTCCCATATCTCCCTGTACCTGGCCCTGAACTGGTCTCTGCCCAGGCTGGTGCCCAGGGAGGGCTTTGCCCCAAGGCTAGCTTCAGGCAAGGGGACAAACAAGTGCCCTCAGCCACCTTCCACCCAGCTCTCACCACTGCAGTTCAGCCCTACTGAAGCTTTCAAAGGCTTTGTTTTATTGTCTTCATCCTGCTTCTTCCAAGAAGTTATTCCCACAGGGATCCCTATGCTCGTTCTTTGCAGCTTCCCTTCTGAGAAAACTCCTCTTTATTCCAGAGATGAAAGAAAACCTCAGGGACTAGATCAACCTTTGGTTTAAAAGCCACTGACCTCTGATAGTCATCAGAAGAACTGGTTACACGTCCAGGACAACAAATTATCTTCTATATATGAGTAGAAACCCAAACCCCACTGCTGCTCCTAAGGGCTTTGGTGCAAGGGTGGGAGCTGAGGCTGCCTGGTGCTGGGGCACCCCTGTTATCCTGGGGATCCCCATCCATGCCAGCCCCTCTCCCCATCACTGCCAACCTCTGCTCACCCAGGACAGGGCCACACATGCCCCAGGCCATCCTGACCATGAAGCAAGCCCCAGGACAGCCATGCCCTGGTGCCCAGCATCCTGTGGCAGGAGAGTGGTTTTTATTTTCAGCAGCAAAATGAACATTGTTCTCAGTGGGGATCTGTCCCTCATGGCTGCATTCCCCAATGTCTGTAGGGTACAGCAGAGTCCTACTAAAGAGTTTCTGTGCCTGGGGCATCTGCAGGGCAACCCCTCTCTTTCTGTGTTCTTCTAGGGCTAATAAATAGCTGAGCTCATCTGACTGTCTTCAGTTTTAGTGATGGCATGACCCTGGGTCGTTTAATTCTGCTGGCTACCAACTTCCATCAAGCTTTCAGGTCTCTTGCATCCTTGAGATCTGTATCCCTGCTACATTTGATCAACCAACGTTAACCAACACATTCCAAAGGGAGGAGGACAGACAGTGTACTGACAGTACCCTAGGAAAGTGCCCATAAATTTTCTTCATGGAAAAATACATTCATTTGCAAGCATAAGCATGCAGAAAAGGCAACCACACCACAGCAATGTAAAGAATATTTATTTAGCATATTGGTCTACAACATCTTGTTATGCCAACGATAACAGCACCAAAGCCACACAGGCAAGAAATACATACAGGGACATTTGATATTTGGGACATTACTATGCAATGGTACCAACAACCACTGGGAGTAAAGGGAAGTTTAGGTGTTTAAAGGATGGCAGCTCTTGCAGGGATGTAAAAGCTATCGAAGCTCAGGGGGTTTTAGAGTTTTAGAGAATATGGGTTTGAAGAGCTCCAAGGGGCAGTACAAAAAGCATATACAGCCCCAGGAAGGGCCAGGTTCTACACTCAGCTTCCAGCCTCAAAAGATGGACAGGCAAAGCTGTGTCCCCAGCTTGTCCTGAAGGACTGGAGGGGACAGGCAGGCCTTCCCCTTGGCCAGCTCATGGGTAAGTAGGGCAGAAAATACAAAGGATCTCAGCCCAGGCCAGACCTGACATCCCCTTCCAGTGCAAATGCTGCCAGTGCTGGGCAGGGGGATGTGCTGCCAGCAGCCAGAGGGGCTCAGAGGGACTGGCACTGCTCCACATGGGGTCCTAAGCCACAAACTGGGGGAAAAGCCACAGACCTAGAAGTCAACATACCTAGCAGCCCATAATTCCATGATTTGGCCTCTGAAGTGCAAGCATTGAACTTTCACCCACACAGCACCTTGGGTGCCTGCACATCTCCTGGCACCCCTGGTACAGCCTCAGGCAGGGAAACAGAGCTGTGGTTAACACCAGCTCCAGCTCTGCCTCCAAACAGAGCAGCCCATTCAAACTGCAGCCCTCACTGGATTCAATTAAGCAGCTTTTTTCCTCTGGACAGGACTTGACCACGGAGCAATGCTTGAGTCAGAAACAAAGACAAGCCCCAAGGCAGAGGATCTGATGATATTTCTAACTTCATTTATAATTGAAGTGCTTTTACTCTTAAAAGATAAAGTAAGTAAGATGATGTTGTGATTAAGGTGCAGAATATCTAATTTGAGAGACGCATAAAAGGAAATCAAGGAGTGCTATCTATCAGGAGATAACTGCAAGTCTTCCCCTATCATCACTATAAATCTTTCACTGAGAAGAACTACTACATCATAAAGAACAAGAATTTAAAAAAATAATAAAAATTAAAAAGCAGACATGTTAAACACTACCTAACAAGCTTCATGACATGAGCATAAAAGTCTTAAATTCAATGTCATACATTCAATACCGTCAAAGATTCAGATACGTCCTTAGAGACAGTGCCATGTAAGACAGGCACAATATTAAAAGACACTGAAATCTTTAATATGTGTTAAATATTTTAAATTCATAGATCTGATTCAGAGAAATATCATAGAGGCATCATCAATCCTTTGTCCCTTCTGACACGTATTTTTTTATAGATTTGCCACAGTTTCTGCAATTGAAAGATATCCCAAAAGTGTACAGAAAACAAATGAAACAGAAAACTGACCTTGTGGACATGATCAAATGCCATCATGATGCTTAGTCCCATAAATACCCCCAAACAGGCTAAGATTAGTACCTGCATATACTTAAATTACCACTTTGAAAGAGATTAGACTTAAGGCATCCCACCTATTCCCAGGGGCAGCATGCAGTGATTATTCCTTACAGGTGGTTCCAAGGGGAAAACACCTTGTTCAAAAGTACTCAATGTTGTGATAGTGCCATATACAAAACCCTCTTTTGGTTTTACATTTAGGGCATGTAAGCCTTTATTTTCTGTTCAAATGTACTAATCTTCTTAACATTATAATCAAGCCTTTAATATATAATATTATCAGTTTATATTTAGCAGGAATAACCATCACGTTAGTGGTGATGGACATATCTTTCCATTCATCTGACTGAAATACCATGGATAAATCCCTTTGTCCAATTCATTTCTGCAGAGACAGCAAGCAGCTTTATTTTATTTAAAAGCATTCAGTTGCAATATATTTTTAGTTAATATGTAAAAATCCTGCTTTAAGTTTGAGAAACATTTCTTTCTTCTTCAGTTTCTCATTGGGAAATGTTTCAGTTTGTAGCTTAAGATTTTGTGGGCTACAAATTCAACAAAAGGTATTTCTGCAGTGAATTGGTTGCAAAAACTGCAACTATCTTTGCATCCTTCCAAAGTTTTGTCTTCTTGGAAAGTAAAAATGAGCTTGAGCCCTTAGGTACAAATTTAAGGAAGTTTATATTTAAACATATGCCAGAACTGGGGTTTTTTCCCTTTTTCTTTTTCTTTCTTTTTCTTTCTTTTTCCTGTTCTTTAACTAGAACTGGAAGATTTCCTAGTAATTCCTAATTCTGCCCAATATCCTACCAGCTTGGTAAAGTGCCCCCACCAATGCAAAACCTGAGCCAGATCTAAGCCACTGAAACATGGTCTTTGTGGGAGATATTACAGGGGGATTATAAAACACCAGACAGCAGAGCTATCTTTTGGCACATGACAGGCATTGCATTAGGCCTGCCATGATGCATACATTAAACATTCTATAGACTCAGGTCCTCAAAATACATATTAAGGTCTCTCACATATATTTCCTTGTGGCACCTCTTCTGATTCTGATGAGCACATTAATGTTTAGCCACCCAACATGTAACTATTCCTACCAGCAACCTGATTGCCTGCAACAGAAAAGCTCAAGAAAGAAGTAAAATAGACAGGCATTAACAAAGAATATCATGGAACATACTCTTAAGTGTATAATTAAAATAAATTTATTATTATCCTTTAATTATAACTAAACATTTCCAAATTACTCAAAAATAATAGAGAAAATGCAATGTGTTATTATCATTCATTCCCAATTTGTCCTAAAGGTAAATACCTACATAAGATACTCATAAAGAAAACCCAAAATTAAAAGGGCCATCAAATTCCAGCCTAGATAATTACAAAGGCATCAATCTCTCTTTGTACCAGAGCACAGTGTTCTTGATGTAAAAAAAAAGCACAAAGAGGGTGATTCCCCTCTAATTCGAACAAATTAGAACCACTCTGCATGCTAACCATAGCAAACACATGTTAAATTCAGCAGAAGGGATGAGAACTGAGCTGGCATGCAGCTGGAACCTCTTCCAGATCGTTTGACCAGGGCATGTATTTCCCACTGATATATCTGCCCAGCAGTGTGGGGGGAAGTCACTATATGGAAGCTGTGGATGCTAAATTTCTGAGCAATGAGCCCAGCACTCTGGAAAAGGAGCAAGGAGGGGGAAAAGTCTGGTAAACTGAAAATCTGACTACTCCCTCACATGTGAGAGCATCTCTTCTGTCTCACCTGCTTGCACCTGGATGCCACAGCCAGCACTGCCCCAAGAGGGATGGAAACCGCCATCCACAGATTCTGCAGGAGCAGTAAATTAGGGAAAATTTCAAGAGGACAGTAGGGTTAAATCTTGTCCTGCTGTCCAAATATTTCACCTCATCACTCATATTATGTGATGCATCAAGGAACTGAGGGTTTTGCTGGCACTTATCCTCTTCCATGGTGATGACAGCCTTCACCTCCCTGAAGTGCTAAAAGCTGGAACACTCCAAGACAGAACACAAAATTTTGGTTTGTCAACAATATGACCATTCTGAAGATTTGAGGTACTATGCTTACTAGCATCTGTATGATTTCTGGACCTCATGAAAAATCTACATGCTCTAGAGAAAATACATCAATTAGAACAAAAAGTTCCCTGTCTCTGTCTGACTGTGTGTAGAAAATACTTGGTAAATGCAAAAAGTGCAGGCTTTGTAAATCTGGAATGAAAGGTTACTAGTTACAGTGCAAGTCACTCACTAGTGTTTCTTAGCAGTTAGTGAAATGCTATTGAAAGAAATATTGTAATTTAACTAATTTTACAATGTGTTTTCTCAAATGGAAAATGTTGCAATTAGAAGGAAGATTTGCTCTCTACTGTAATCTCACTAATTGGGCAAAAGGCACTTGGAGGGGGAGTTGTTCATTGGGGTTTTGGGCAAGGTCCCAGAAGAAGAGTAGTCAGCATGTAATGCACCACTACCGCTGCTCAAAGACAGTTTAGAGTTTAAAAACACCATTTGTACTAAGAAAACAGCCAGATGCCACTGCATTGGCGTTCTGTCAGTGATGAGTAGCATAAAGACTCCCTAACATCTGCTACCACTTGATGAAACAAAACTTACATCTCTTTGAGTGAAAAGGTCCACAGAGTAATCCGGGCTGCCTGAGGCTGGGGAGGGACCGGTGCTGCCAGCTTCAGCCAAACCTTTTCATCTCTGCTGGTTGAGGCAAATTCTGCAAACATCACAGCTCTGCTGAAACTCCTTTATACCTCATAACTGCATTAACTACATGTTGAAGGAAAAGCAGGGTAATAAAGAACACAGGGATCACTTCCCTGAAGGAAATCAACCTGCATCTCTCAAATGCAATTTCTACGTCTGCTCTCAGCAGTTCATTTCTGTTTGAGGTGAACAGCCCTGTAAATATTCTGTGAAGAGAAGTGATAATTTTAAAGACATGAAGGTCTCTTTGTCTAGTTCAATGTACCACAATTCTGTAGATGCACTGCAACAGGTTTTCCAGATCAGAAGCAGAAGTATCCTTTAATTGTAAGACATCCAGAAGGAGGCAAGAGAGAGATCTCCTCTAAGCCTTTTTTACTGAACACTGCAACACAGAAAAGATTTCTGCTGAAAAATAAAACTGAAAAATGACTAGATGTAAAGGAAAATGTGGTCAACTTGCATATTAGTAGCCATGCAGCAACCACAGGTATCATTATAGAAAATGTGAGTTTGTTACCTTGGAAATGTTAGTATTGCTACCAACTGCCCTTCACTGCCTTAAGGAGTGAATTATGATTCTGCAATTTATTTTGGGAACAAACACGAGGAGAGCAGTCTGAATCGGATCTGTGCAGTGGCCGGAAATTAAATGGTCAACTTGTCAGAAGTAGAACTGTTGGATTTTTGGTTCAGTGACCAAAATGAAAAGAAAAAGAAAGAAAAAGAGATCAGCTTGGGCCAACATAAAAGAAGTACTGCAGGATCTGGCACAAAAAAATAAATTAATATATCAGTTAGGTCAATATGAAAATCTTCAATGAACCCAAAAAAATTAGATAAAGACTTTTGTTCAAGCAGAAAACTCTCATTCCATTTTCTGATTATGCATGTAACTTTTTTTTTCACAGTCAGTTTCACAATTAAGATATTTTTTCCAAAATAAAAATAAGAACTATGTTTTGAAAGTAACAGTAATATATTTCAACTATTTCACTTGTCCCCATTTTCCATTAAAATTTTACCAAATTCTATTCATATACATTATCAGTTTTTGTCTTTGACAAAATCAGATTACAAATTAATTCCCTATGAACATGGAAATTTCAACTAAAAAATTCAGAGAATCATAGAATAATTTTTCTTGGAAGACCTTAATATCACCTGGTTCCAAGCCCCCTGTCATGGACAGGGACACCTTCCACTAGACCAGATTGCTCAAACCCCTATCCAACCTGGACTTGAATGCTTCTAGGGATGGGACATCCACAACCTCCTTGGACAACCCGTTGCAGTGTTTCACCACCCTCACAGAAAGAATTACTTCTTAATATCTAATCTAAACCTGCTCTCTTTCAGTCTGAAGCCATTCCATCTTGCCTTTTCACTACGTGTCCTTGTAAAAATCCCTCTCCAACTCTCTTGTTGACCTTTGGATATCAGAAAGCTGCTCTAACGTCTCCTCAGAACCTTCTCTGCCCAGGGCTGAGCAGCCCCAGTTTTCTCAGCCTGTCTTCCCAGGAGAGGTGCTCCAACCCCCTGATCATCTCCACGGACCTTCTCTGGACTCACTGCAACAGGTTCAAGTCCTTCTTATGTTGTGAACCCCAGATCTGGATACAGAACTCCAGGTGGGGTCTTGTGAGTGTGGAGCAGAGGGGCAGAATCCCCTCCCTCACCCTGCTGGACCACGCTGCTTTGGGTGCAGCCCAGGACATGTTTGGCTTTCTGGGCTGTGAATGCTCATGGCCAGCCCACATCCAGCCTCTCATCCACCAGCACCCCCAAGTCATTCTCCTCAGGGCTGCTCCCAATCTGTTCTCCACCCAGCCCATGGTTGTGCTTGGGATTCCTCACGCAAGAATACTATCAACTTGAAATGCTGACCAATGCGAATGAACTACAATACTTGGAAAGCATTAAAATACTTGCCAAAGGTTTTGGATCTTTGTACTAACCTGAATGATGAAGACTACACTTGTTTTGGGCCAGAGTCAGAAGAATTGCCATACGAAAATGTTCAACACTGAACTTTAGCCTGGGATTCTTTTTTTTCTCCAAACATACTACGAACTATTTTTAAAGCACTTTTAAATACTGATTCTTTCATTTTGACACCTGGCATACCCACAAACTGCTGCACTGCAAGGTTGGGCAACTGTTTGTTAAACCAAGATCTTTGCCTTGGCCAGTTTGGCTGTTTTGTTTCTCTCTGCAGTTCTTGCTATAATAATCATTTCATCCAGTGTCCAGATGAATGTGTCTAATTCTGGAAGGAGTGTTGTTTCTTTTCTAGCGATGCATTTCCCCTGTGAGATAGGAACACTGCAAGGTTATTGTGGGCTGGAAGCCACAGCTTGTTTAGCCAGAAAGATAAATATTCTCTATATTTCTTGTTCTTTCCTATGCATTGTATTGTCCTGGAGAGCAGTGGGAACAGTGGAAGGCAAATGGCAGAGACCTTGCCAAGCCCCGTGATGTGATGAATGACTTCTCACATCCCAGGGCCTGACATGAGGAGAGGACACAGAGGGTCATGCTGCTGTTTTCAGATGTTAAAAAGGCTGATCACCCACCCATTGCTCTCACTTCTAGCACAGGAAGAGCTCCCCCACGCAGGATCCACACGGGAAGACACAGCTCTTCCATGAAGTATTTCTCTGCCAGAACACAGGCCTCCTGCCCAGGAAAACTGATTTTCTGCAGTCTCATGACTATTCTACCAGACTTGTTGAATGATATGACCAGAAACTACCTCTCAGCCATACAGAGAGACATTCCCAGATTTCTTCAAGTCTTCTGGGCAGCGAGTGTTGTGTGCTTTCTTTTTTCCTATTTCCTTCCCTCCTCTTTGCTATCGTGCACACAGACAGACAGTCAACTTTCACTATTCCCCCATATATTCCCAAGGAGCAACTTACAAACCCCACTTGTGGACAAACAATATGAAAATGCCTTCAAATCCAAGATGGGGAAGGAACTGCCTGCAGATGGGATGCAGCAGGATGAGGAGGGGAAAGGAGCATTTGCTTTTGGATGCATGCCTGTGCATGAAAGGGAGCTTGCTTGATGGATTTCCCTGTACAGAGTTTTTTCTTCGCCAACTTTTGATTATCTAACTGCACTCTTGAAAATTACACGGGAGAGATGGAAAGAGGGAAACAGTGAGGTCCCTTATTCTGTGTGCTTTTCACCAGCTGGACCAGTCAGTGCACAGCCACATGGCAGCCAGGCTCTGGAAGGGGACATGGGGTAGGTGCCAGCATCCAGTCATCCATGGCAGCAAGGAATGGTGAACTGGACAGCAGGAGACACAGGCACAGCTGGAGCTAGGGCTGGCAGGCAGACCCTTTTCTTGTCTCAGCTCTCTCGGCTCATACCTGTTTATTTACAAAACTACCCTTTAAGAGGACATGGGGAGGAATAAATAACTGTCTAATCTGAGGCAATCAAAATTTTGCTAAGCATGGTGCAAGAGCTGTTAGCATTTCATCTCAGTCTGGTTTGTAGCTCAGTTCCCTCAGGCCAAGGAGCATGGTCCTGTCTCCTGTGGGAAAGAAGCAGTCACAAACCTGCACGTGTGAGTAGACGCCATTCTGGGAAACACACAGAGATCTTCAGCCCCATCTCTGATGATTAATCTGCTCACCCTGATGCAGAAGACCAAGGGTACTCCAGTTCCCCCTCAGCTGTATCTTGCAAAAGCAAAGAGAGAAACCAGCAACCACCCTGCATGGCTGCAGGCCCCAAGGCTTCTGCTCCAGGAGAGACACAGCAATAGTTTTATACATGGGTTCACAAATATGTCCAACACCCAGTGAACCCCAACACCCAGAAGGCTGAGCCTATTAATAATGCTTCTCATCTAGAAAAACTAAATAAAATTTTACTCTGGGCATCTCAGTCAAATACTCTGCACTGTGCCTTGCAGCTGCTTCCTCTGAGCAGGCAGAGAGGCAGAGGGGAGAAAGTGGAGGAGGTGAAGGCATACAGGGCCACCATCCACCTGATGCTTCCCTGCTGGCACCCAGCTCTTCAGCAAGGAGCTGGGGACAGGCTGTCCTCAGGCAGGCACACCACCTCCCTCCTGGCAGCAGAGCAAGCATCCCATCAGAGGCAGTTTGTGAGGAGAGCTGGTCCCAGTGCAGGGCTGGATACATGCTGGGATGTTTGTCACCCCAGGACATGGGAAAATGGGACAGAACTCGGGCATGCACTGAAGCACTTGTTCAGTACAGAGACAAATCTGCAGCACACAAAGTTTTAGGAAGGTCAATGTAGAAGTTTGACAGAAAGTGGGGAGGGATGGGATGTAAGACAGAGTTGTGTAAGGTAAAGCTTGCACCTGAAGGGAGATGGATTCCTTGCCTGCTGTCACTCAGGGCTCTTGCAGGTTGAACTTCAATTGACACAGTCTGGGAAAGGGCCATTGATTTCCCTTCCCAAGGAGATGCTTGTGAAACTCTCACAACCGATATTGATATCAAAGTGCTAGAGAGGAGCAGGGAACAGCCACTTCTGTTTTGTTCCCAGGGTTGAAAAATATGGCAAGAGGGATGTTATAAAGACTGCAATGAACAGTCTTCACTTTGGTATAAAAACCTTTGGGAAAGTGCCTGACCTCCCTTCCTGCTCCCCAACAACTCTCACAAGTCACTCACATCCAGTCCCCCAGGACATCCTGCTTTCTGGACTGAGATGTTCATATAAAAGACATTGTTTACAATAGGTCATGAGGAAACACTAAAAGGTAGCAGTCAGTGATGTCCTGATTCCCTGAGAAGATCAAGGATCCCCCTTGGGTGGACAGAGACAAGCCTTGGGGAGACTGTACCAGCAAAAACCACATCACCAAACAGCATCCCCAAAGAGAAAGCCACGCTGAAAGCAGCAGGACAAGGATGAAGAGCCAACAGCCACACTGCAGGGAGTTTGGAGTGACGCAGGTGACGCTGAGCTTGGTGAGACAAAGACAAGCCCACAGGTGCCTCTGCCTGAAGCTAAGCTGAACCCAGCTGCCCAGGAAACACTGATGTCACAGAGGCAGCAGCCACTCCAGATGGCTGCAGGAGACAGTGGCAAGGAGCCTGTGGCTCTGTGCCTGGCCACTGGGTGCCATCTCCAGCCCCAGCCAGGACCTCTCCAGCTGCAGAAGGACAGAGTAATGCCTGGTCCTGGACTGTAGAATAAAAAGGTACAAACCCTAATGCCCCACAAACCTCAGTGCTCCTTCTCCATGCTGGATATATACACATCCAACATGGTCTTAAATAAGGCAAATGTTCAGTGAGAGATATATTAAAACAAAACAAAGTCTTCAAAAAAACCCACTTCTGTGACCCTTCTCTTCCTTTTAGGGAAAAAGTAAAATGTGTAGCTGTGGGACACATCTGAGCACTGAAGGGACCTGGAGAAGGTCCCATGGGCATGGACCTGACAGATCTCTCTCTCCATGATGCCACTGTCCATTGGCCAGCAAGAAGTGTGTGACACATGCTATGGCTTTCTGTTTCCAGGACTGACCTAAGAGAAGGAGGAATGGAGGAAGACCACCTGCCTAACATGAAGGCATTGTGTTGACAATCTAGGAATGTCTTTCCCCATGCAATCTGCTAGTGTGCTTTGACAGATACCAAAGATTGCACTTTCAGGGTTTGTCCTGTTTATCCCAAAGGTGAGTCCCAACTGGTGGGGGAAAAAAAGGTGGGAATTACACAAACATTCCAGACACACATTGCACTCTGTGCACCTTTCATGCCCAATGAAAAGGCAGGAAATGTTAAGACAAAGAAAGGAAGCATGTTAGAAATGCTGAACCTTTCATCAGAGGCTATTGAAATCCTCATAACAAGAGCTGGTATGAAAGGTTGCTTATTCTCAGAGGTAAGACAGTGCCATTTCCTTCCCTCTCCATGCAGCAAACACTCATGACAAATCTAAACCACAGCTGTAGGGCATGAGACACACAATGAAAATAAAGGTTGCATCTGAATCCATCCCAGCTGCATCACCACAGCTATTATCAGATTGAAAATCATACTTCAACCCATCAATATGCAAATACTGTAGTATTGCACCATCATAAAAAGCTACAGTTTCAAAAGAAGTGGCCTCCAAAAATCCAGATCAAGGCAATAATAAGGAAAATGAGAAATGACGCCAGTCTGACAGTCTGGCCCTGTTCTACCTAATGAACTAGCAGAGGTTTGGTGGAATAATCAGTGCAGGAAATGGAGAAATGTCCTACACACCACCATGCCAAAGTAACTGATTTACAAATCATTTACTGGTCACCTTTGGTCTTGAAGGTTTATCTCTTGTTTTATATATATGTGTGTGTGTGTATATATATATATATACACACCTATTTTTACAAATATATAGACACCTATTTTTATATATATACACCTATTTTTATATATAGTCCTATTTATATACAATTACAAATATTCATTATTTGAAAGAAAAAATGCATGTTAGAAATTTGTACTTAAAAGCAGTTTACATGGGCAGATCTTGATAATGAATTCCACGGATAAATTGTGCATATTAGAAAATATCTCAGGACACAGAAATCAGAAAATATGTCCAACACTCTCACTGAAACAGTATTTTTGCACCCTTTAACCATTTAGAGGTTTATTTTACTCCTTGCCTCCAGTGCTGCATGGTGACATGCTATAAGAAAGGTTCATGCACACATGCCAGCCCCCCCAGGCAGCTTCAGGCTCGGACAGTGAACTTGCTGAGGAAGAGATCATTTTTTCATGTGCACAGCCCAGCCCAGCCCAGCCTGCCCTACACAGACCCACAATCCCAACAATGCTGTCTGTCCCACACTCAGATGTCACCTCACAAATGTGGGTCAAGCCAGCATGCCATGCTGGCTTTGATTTCTGTTATTTGGGGCAATCAAGTCTCCTTTGCAGGGGGGAGCAGCCCCCTGATGAGGGGAGAAAGGATTTAACTGGAGATTACATCTCTTCTGCAAATTTGCAAGAAAGGCTCATTTAGGCCTTTGTGGACCTTCTACCTCCTTTCATCAATCCTGTGCCTGACTACATCTTCGGCTGGGCCATCTGCTGGTGCTTATGATGCCCACAAATTAGTGATGACAGCCAAACCCGCTGAAATTTAACATCTTCCCTAGCGAAACACAGTCTGTAAGAGACTGTCAGTTATGACCTTGCCTACCTTTTTCTTTTAAGGTTGGCACTCCTCATCAGACTCTGGTCACAGGATCCTAAAAGCACAACTCTAAAATTTGCAAACGCACACCACGTGAACTTTGGGGCCAGACAAGAGCCTCAGAAATATAGACAATGCATTGGTCAACATCAAGACCTAGAAACTCATATTGCCTCAATAACATACTAAGTAAGGCTCAGATCTGAGAAATTCAAACAGGCCATAGTACTTATAAATCAGCCTTCCTTTTGCAAAGCTTACTTTATGCAAGAAAATCCTAAATACAGCGGAGCAGAGTCAGAGTGCACTCTGGAGGCTCGGGTGGATGAAGGCATTTTTAGTAAATGCTGACCCAAGATGAAATTTTTATGTGCTCTGAAACCCTTATGCAGCTGCAAGATATTGCTTGGGACTTCAGAGGAAAGGAGAGACTTGAAGATCAAGTATCTTCCCCATTCCTAATAACTCCCTCACCATTGCTACCTATTGCCAGACTCAGGTTTTTAATGTAAGGGTCCCTTAAGAGTTCTAAAATAATCCCTGGAGCTAACTGGACTCCCATGAGCTAAAATTTTTCCACACTTCTTTAATTTTAAACAGAAAATGATGGAACTCTCCATTCTTCCAGAGATCAGAGGAAGGTATAAGTGGGTGAGAAGAAAGGTTTTGAGGGAATAGCCTGCAAAGGACTCAAGAAGCTGACCTGGTTCTTGGGCTGATGCTGGAAAACAGAAATGCAAATCTGCTCTTCTGTAACTACTGCACTGATATCACTTCCTGTGCATTATTCACGTCTACTGACTCACTAAAAGCTTCCTACACTTCAGCATAACTGGTACAGAAAGTGTCCATGCCTGAGTTTCTGCCACCCAGTTACAACGCTGATTATACCTCAAGCAGCATTGCTACTTAAATTCCAGCTATTTTTTAATTCCCTTCCTTTGTGTCAAAGTCAAACACGTTTTTATTTAATAATGATCGGGACAATGAGAATGGGCAACAAAAATGTCCATCAGAAATGTAAGTAATCCTAATGTAAAGAGGTACTAAGTCACAATCTGTATTTCTAAAATACAGTGGTTAGTAACAAAGGTGGAATTGGACAGATTTTAAGCAACTTTTTATCAGTGCTGAAAGAGTGTACAAATACCACTTAAAATAGCTGAAAACTATTTTTTTACAACCTATCACAGCAACGGTTCTAGACAATATACAGTATATCTAAGAATAGTAGCAGTCATAGATGGAAACTGATAACATTTGGGGACTGAAGGTTAATCCGTTCTCGAAAAAAAAGGAACAATGGAGAGTGAAATAGAAACTCAAGTCCCATTAAAGAAAACTATTTTAAGGGCAGAATGATGAGTTTTAGCATCAATCATGGGAAAACAGTTCAAAGTTTTTCTTAAAAGACCTAAATTTGAAACCTTGGGAAAAAGGAACTGTTTGCAGTGACAGCAAAAAAAAAAAAATCTTAAGGGATAACAAATACAGTGTAAAGATAATCTGTTTGTATTTTTTAAACACTACAAATCTGACTGTTCATTTTGAGCTTTCTGTGATTAAGGTCAGTAAAGACTCAATGTTTAGTCAAGTTTATCCTTATATCTTTATGCAGTTCCAATGTACTTATCTGCCTGTAAATCATGGTACATGCTCTCAGCACTGAAGGCACATTGACATGGATTAAAAAAATCAACTGCAGATTGCAAATAAACCCAAATGGAGTTGTATAAAAATTTTCAATTTGCACTGCTTTTGGATTGGGTTTTTCTTTTGTTTGTTTGTTTTTTTTAAGAAATTATATTGTACTCAGCATATTACAGAGGAAAACCTAGGACAAAACCAAAAGAAGATCATCCCTATCTACCAGCAAAGCTATGAGCAAGCCAGGCTAACCCTGATGCTGCTCCTCGAACACACAGCCACCCCTTGGCTGAAAGGAAGCTGAGCAGGTGCCTACATTAAACCAGTGCACACTGTCAGTCTGCATCTGAGCAAGCCCATAAGTGCTTTGCCAGCTCAAGGACTTAATTACATTTGAAATAAGCTAATTCAAGGAATAAAAGTCTGCCAAAGGTAATAAAATTGTTTGCTGATGTATCAAGTCAGTCCTCTTATATAAAAGAGCATATTTATATGCAGCATGGGTCTGGTCCTATTCAATCAGTGATTAAATATTTACTGTTTGCAGGAATAGGGCCAAATCTGGAGTAATTTTAAGTATTAGGGGAGAAGTGCTAAATCCTAATGTAGCTAATTTAACTATGCAAAGTAGGTAATATTATTGCCTTTGTTTTGCTTACGAAATTCAGAGGCACAGGGAAATAAAATGTCAGATTCAGGGTGCCAGAGAAGCCCCTTGCAGAAGCTCTTGTGCTTCCTGGGCAAGTGTCTTCTGCAACACATGCTGCTTCTCTCCCGTCGTGTTGGGCAGCACAAGGGACACTTGGGCAAAGGGCCGAGAGCCCCTCTCACAGCTCCACTGGCTGCACAGTGGTTTGACTCCCCCTCTGAGTGCCCAAGGAAATGTCTAAACAAATTAGCAGAAAGTCGGTGGCTGTTTTTTTAATCAGAATTTTTTCTCATCCAGCCCTTGGCATATGGTTTCATCCAATTCCCTCCTCTTTGAACTCGATGTTCTTGGATGCTGCTGTCACCTGCTCCTGGAGAATGAAGGGGCAGTAAAACAGGGCCTCACTGGAAATTGCAAAGATTCAGAGCATTTTAATATACTCCCTGAGAGGTGAATTTTCATTGTACATATGGAAATCTCCCTTTGTCCTGTGGTTCTGTGCAGCATATCAAAAATCCTGCTCTGTGTCCTCACAAGACCACCTTAAAGATTTATTTTTGAATGATAAATTCTCAACCAGTATAGATTGGCATTTTTCAGTATTGTTAAACTATATTATATAAAATTCCACGTTGCCTCAAATGACTTCTTCAGATTGTATGCTCTGGGTTGTTTTGGGTGGGTTTTTTTTATTATTTTTTCTTGTGCTATATTTGCCATTGATAATTGTTATATTTAAAAATACATATTTCAAAATATGTAACTGATTAAGCGTGCTTAGCTCAAGAATATGTCTGCTGCACTGTGCATAGCAAATAGATAGTGCTTCTTGACATGGTTTGGCTTGGGTAGGTTTTTTTAATCAATGCACGAGTTTGAAAAGAAATCACTGTTGCAAGTTTGATACAAATTAGGAATCTGGCTCACACCGAGGCGTACCTGCACCTCGCGCTGTGTAAGCAAGTTAGTTTTCAAGTTCGGCTTGTGGACTTCCTTCTGTGTTCATGCTTTGAACGGGTCCGATTTCTTTACACCGGGTTGCCAGGGTGGCTTTAAAAGACACCCCGAAATGTTTGGGCTGCCCCCCGCGCAGAGGCTGGCCTCGGGCAGCGATGATCCGGGGCAGTGCCCGCTTCAGACGGGAACGCGCAACCGCGGCGCGGATTTTGGGCGGCTCAGAGGAGCTCCGGGGAGACGCCGCAGGAGCTGCTCCCCGAGCGGGGGAGCGGGGGAGGAACAGCGGCAGCTCCGCAAAACCTGAGAGCGGACAGGGACAAACCCCACGAGGCGCAGAGGCAGATCCGAAAGACGCCGCATTTTGCTCGGTCAGACGCAAAACAGCGACGGCAAACCCATCCTGAAAGGTCTGGAGCAGCTGGAGCGCTGCTTCGCAAGCTGGTGCTTCAAAATTCAAACACCCTTTTAAAAGGGCGAGCGGCAGAAGAGCATCCCCAGAGAAACAACCTCTGTCCCTGCTCCTCACCATGCGGGAGAGCCGGACAGCCCTGCCCGCCGCGCTCCCGCTGCCCTGCCCGCCACAATCCTCTATCCCTAGAGCAGCAAAGAGGCTAAAATACGGGCTGAAGAGTTCCGGGGGGAAAGGAGCAGCAGCGAGGAAAGGGATGATTCTGTTATTTACGTGGTTGATACATAATTTCAAAAATCCAGCATTTAAAATAGTGTGAAATGGAAATGCCAGCTTCTTTTTTCCCTGTGCACATCTGTGGTTCAGCAGGTTGTATGCAATTTACCTAACCTGAGCGTGTATTAAGGGCTGTAACAGCTAAGGTTCTAAGGAAAAAAATTATCTGGTGAAGTCGTATAACGTACATATATGGGTTTTCAGAAGGGTCACTAGTATTTTAAAACCAAAAGTTTCCTATGAATTTGGTAAAACTATACCGTTAAAGCTTGCACATAGACAAAAACTTCGGGATGCCTTATACTGTGTTAAAATGAGTATTTGATGTGTTCGGGGTTTATATCTTTACAGAAAAAATTCAATTAGAATCCTCACATAACTCACCTATTCAATAATTTACCTGAAACTTAAATTTTGAGCTGGAACATATCAAAGTCGGAAGTTCAATTCCATCTTTTGAGCAAGGTGTTTAAAATAAACATTTATTGTCATTTTCTCTGATTTCCAATTGCCTACCGCAGAAGTAGCTGTTATTATTCTGTGGCATTGCAAACTCCAAACACACAAAGAGAGAAGAAGGATTAGCGAATGTAACCTTCAGCAGTCTCCCCCCGTTATGAATTTAAAAATGTTGTCACATATGGAAGTTTTCTATACAGAGAAATGGTGATGAGGCTGTTGCACCGCACAGTGCTGGTTTCCAGGGGCTCTCTGCAGCCGAAAGCAGCTTCCCACAGTAGTGTACCTGCCCGCGAGGCCCCACTCAGCCCTGGGCCGTGCCCCTCACCCAGTACAACCCCCAAGCACAGACACTACTTTGTGAAGAACTTTGCCTATTCTTTCTAATTCATTCTCCTCCGCCCGGGCGCTTACAAAAAGCAGGGGGGGGTTTATTAATTCCGGGCACGACCTTCCATCTCCAGGGCCACCTGTGAGTGCCCGACCCGCGCCTGTGGTCCGTGGCCCCTGCAAAGGAGCAACAGGCTGGCCGACTGTCGCGTCCGCGCCGGGCGCTTGGCGGTGACACATCGCGGTGACCCGATGGCAGCCGCCAGCCCCCAGGACAGGGTGATGCGCTCGGTGCTCCGAGAGCCGCTGAAGTGGGAAAGGGACAGCCTGCCAGCAACTTGTGAGCCTCTGGATCCGGCCCAGGGCCGGCTGAGGAGCGCGGACTCGGAATTTCCTCTGCTCCGGGCTGCGCCTGGCGGGAGCCGCGCCGAGGCGAAGCGGCGCTGGGACGGGAGCGCGGGCGGCGGTCCCGGCGCCCGGGGCAGGTGAGGAGGGTCCCGCAGGGACGGGGCGCTCCGCCGAGCCCCCGCCGGGGCCGCCCTGGGGCACGGCACACCACCGCGCGGGTCCCCGTCCCGGGCGCCCGCTTTCCCCCCAGCACTTTCCTCCCCGCGGGACGCTCCGGGGCCGCCCGGGGACGAGCAGCGCCGAGCTCGGCGGGCGCCACCACCTACCGTGGTACTCCTGGCCAGGCACGTAGGCGGAGGGGTTGCCCGCGATGTGGAGGGCGATGAGCACCTCGCCCTGCTCCCCGTCGCCCTCCAGCTCGCCGTGGTGGGTGCAGAGGAAGAAGAAGGGCGAGAAGCGGGCACGGGGGGCAGCCGCCCGGCCCGCCGCCAGCAGGGCACCCAGGGCGGCCAGCAGGCAGGGCCAGCCCCCGGGGACGCCCCGCCGCCGCTCCATGCTGCTGCCGCCGGCGCCGCTGCAGCTGCTGCGCCCTTCCTGGTTGTAGCGCCGCACCAGCGCCGCAGCCTCGTCGCGCTGCAGCTCCACGAAATGCACCGAGTCCAGGAAGTCGCCCGCCTCGGGGAGAGTGAAGTTGGCTGAGGGGGGGGAAAAGGAAATTTGGGGATTTTTTTAAAAAATTTTTTCAAAATTTTTTCGGTTGTTTTTTTTTGATTTTTTTCAGATTTTTTTCGAATTTTTTTCAGATTTTTTTCGAATTTTTTTTAGATTTTTTTCGAATTTTTTTCGAATTTTTTTTGAATTTTTTTCGAATTTTTTTCGAATTTTTTTTGAATTTATTTCGAATTTTTTTCGAATTTTTTTCGAATTTATTTCGAATTTTTTTTGAATTTTTTTCGAATTTTTTTTAAATTTATTTTGATTTTTTTCAGATTTTTTTCAATTTTTTTTCGACTTTGTTCCAGATTTTTTTCAATTTTCTGGTGATTTTTTGGGATTTGGGGTCATCGGAGAGTTCCCAAAAACCCCCAAACTGGGGACTTGCTGCAGCTCCATGAAATGCAGCGAGTGCAGGAAGTCGCCCGCCTCGGGGAGAGTGAAGTTGGCTGAGGGGGGGGAAAAGGAAATTTGGGGATTTTTTTAAAAAA
>VZUI01088230.1:0-11088 GCA_013401135.1 Cettia cetti | reverse complement strand
TGCAATAAGGATCCTTATTAAAATACTGAGGTAAAACCCCCTTATCCCTTAACCATGTCTGGCTCTCAATTTTTTAAGACCAGGAAAAAGCATCAATATAACACGAAGAGGAGGCAAAAAATTCTTTTTCCGGACTGGAAGTTCAAAGAATGAAATATGGTCATGTAATCTAATATATTCTCTATTCTTCATTCTGTCTGCATGCTTCATGTTTTCCCCTTGTTCTTGAAGGAGAAAAAAATGTTATTATATTTATGATTTGTTACACAAAATATATTTTTATTTTCACTTATGTAATTTATATTGCATTTGTAAACAGATAGAGACTGTCTTAAGCAATGCAGAGTAACCTGAGGGACCTGGGGGTGTGGTGACTCATTTAGTAAACAATTAGCTCAGAAAGATTGGGGAATTAACCTGTTTCTGACAAAGCTATTGCTGAGTAAAAGATTCTGTTCTGTGTTTCTTTGAATGTCTTTGTTTTAATTCCAAGAAACATCACCAGTACCTGACAGAAAGGTCATTACATAAGGAACATTGCAAGACAGCAGTGAGGGCAGGCTTAGAGCATGCCAAATGCTTATTACTTTTTTTTTTTTTAAGGAAAAAAATCATACAGCTCCATAGAAGGAAATTCCAGGTAGTCCCTCTGTTTTAAACTATGAACAATTTTTGGTCCTGAGTCCTAACATTCCTATCATTCAGAAGGGAGTCAAAACCAAGGAGATGGTGTTAAGCTTCATGACCTTGCTCGCCTATCATCCAGTTCCAATAAATTGCCCATCCCACCCAGTGGGGTTCAGGGCAGTACTGGAAGCTGCTGCTCACATTCATCCTTCTCTCTTTTACACATCACATTCTTACCCAGTGAAAAAGTGGAAGTGCCAGAGAGGGAATGCCTTGGGGTCAGTTTTCCAGGAGTGTTATTTCTGAACTATTTATCAGAAAAGACACAAAGACCTGAGCTGAGTACCTTTAGTTGAGTACTGACGCCCACTTGCTGAGCACTTGCTTAGAAATACTATTTCTACTCAATTTTCACCAAGGTTATTATCAATAAAACTGCTTGCACATTTTTTCAGTAGCATCTTAGGAACTTGAAAGGAGGTGATAGCACAGTGGGAATAGTTATCTAGAGTTCCCATTTACAGTAAGAGCTCTGCTGCGTCACTATATTCTATATGTTCTTGCACTGCCACTTACTTAAATGCATTGTTAAATGAATTTAAAGTTTTGGGTTGGGATGTCTCTCTTACTGTGGTTTGTTGGGGTTGTTTTTTGTTTGTTGTGGGTTGGTGCTTTGGGTGGGAAATGATGTCCCTCCTGTTTTGAATTTCACTCGTTCTGGCCACTTCTATTTGACCACAGTACAGTATCAAGAAAGATCAGGCAGAGGGATGACCTGGCTCATTCAGGTACCCCTTATCCTGACACAGAATTTGCATGCAAACTAAATGTTAGGTATTGCTGAAAACTTTTTTGGTTCCTTCCAGTTCTATTTTGCACAATTTTAAAAGAGAACAGGGTCATCTCCTATCCTCTTGTCCCCCTTTCAGCAGTGCCTGAGCCTGCACAGCACTCAGCCTGAGCCCACGAGCACGAGAGACATTTACAACAAAGACCAGAATGCTTATCTGGCATAAATCATTGCAGTTTCACCACAGATGGCAGATACCAGTTTAGGATATGAGTACTTGTAACAGCTCAGAGACACCATTTCTGCAGGATGCATTTGCTGCAATTTTCCCTACTCCCTGATTACTAATTTACCTCAATTTTTTTTGGAGAAGTGAAAGCCAAATTGGCTGATATATTGGGACAGAAATGAGTATGGGAGTAGAACGATACCAGGCCAAGAAGAGCCAGGTTGGCAAGTAGATACCATGACTTAATTCTTTAATTATCTGTTCTGGAGAGCAACACTGCTGAAGACTGAATATCATAAAGCTCTTAGTGAAACTTGTCTGAAGTTGATTCATTTGGTTTCTCGTTGAGCTCGTTCCTCAAGGCTAATCTGCATCTCTAATTGTGTTTTATATGCTTTAAATACAGTTTACCAACTTTTTTTTCTACCGTTGCATAGGATGATTCAGCATTTATTTTACAGCTGAGAATAAATGCTCTGTTTATAATATTACAGTAAGCCTATATGGTAATTCAGCTGTCATTCAAACAAGAAACTGAAGACTCAGTCTTCAAGCTCAAGGGTTTAGGGGTGATTTCCATACTCTTATTTTCAAATACACAGAAGAGTGGGGAAGGTAATCTTGGTAATCTTATGGTCCAAAACAAAAGAATTAAAATCTGTGAATATTCCAGCCTTGCAAGGAGTGATAAAACATCATGTAAATACCCCTGAGCACAATCTATTACTTTTAATTCCTGAACAATACATTATTTTACTCCAATGTACACATATAACCCCTCTTTAAATTCCTTCAGCTTTTTTAGAGTGATGCCACTTTAATCTGCTGAAGGTCAAGCTGAGAAAATGGGGGTAACAAAGCTGTTAGGAATCACACCACGTTGTGTTGGGCCCCCAAACACAAGGGCATTAGCTGCAGATACAGACGCTTGCCAGTTCATCAGACTCTTTCACATGCCTGGTATCTTATGCATTATTGCATTCATTGTAGTATTTAATAAGTTATTAAATGGTGTGTAATTGTTTTCATCTATTTTTACATTAAATACAGAAGGAGTGAGTGTAATCTGAAGCACAATTTTCTCCGTGTGCTACTTCCCTGGGATTGCCACAACTGAGATAATTGTTTTTTACTATAGTGGGTAGTAATCTCTGTGCAATTAATCACATTTTATCAAGGAGTAAAATTTGAATTTCTGTCTTTTAAAGAACTCTTTGGGCTTCTTTCTCAGTGTCTCATTTGTAACTCTTCTTTGTGATTTGGAAGTTTCATGGCTCAGAAAAGCACCAGAGCACAGATATGTTTACAGATTTGCTTTCTTAAATTTCATTTATATGGAATCCCTTTTCCAAGCCTCTAGATAACACGTTGTTAAGACACATGTTTCAATTACTAAATACCTCCTACTTTTTCTTCAGTTGTGAAATAGTTACTTGTTCCACCACAATACAAAAAATATACAAATTATTATAGGTATATAAATTCTACAATATGCAAAACAAATACCACAACTAAATTAAAAAAAAAAAAGAAAAGAAAAATGTTTTTTTAGAAATTACCTTATGTCACTAAGGACTATACAAATTGCTTTTTCTAAGAACTCAATCAGACAAAACAGTTTTGTTCTAAATGTACAGACAAACAGGTTTTTCTGTACCTTACACTACCAAGAATTTATTTAATCAACCTAATATTGATTAAATTAATTATGTTTTTACATAGGCATTTTTAAAATGGATGAGGAGTCAGCCTTATGGTTCATATTCCTGAAATTGTATAATTTCTTTTTTTGACTATGCATGAGAATAACCTGTCTGAATTGTTGGACTCTTGACTAGCCAGGATAATGCAGAGTAGACAGATTTAGACATCATTTCTTCCCTGCTTCTGCTCTTCAGGGGAGTATTTGTCACAGCACCATCCCAACCACTCAGAACCTCTCACATTCCTGAGGTGGTTACAGAGATAAACATCCAAAATAGGGGTAAAACTATCACAACAATGGTGAAAGATCTAAAGGCATCCAAAAAAGTGATTAAGAGATAATCAAATTATTTTTTCTCGGCTAAAAAGGAATGAACCTTGTTTGAGGAAGAAAGGAGTGAAATATTTTATTTCTTATTACTTTTTCTCTTCATTAAGCCTTGGATCTATTTTTTTAAAACTACTTCCAGACATTAAATGAATTATGGAAAGGTATTTTTATCCAGGTTCTGGCCTGATTCTGATCCCTTGAGCAGGAGAGCAAGGTGTCATATGGGAGCATTAAGGGGAAATGTGAAGGCAGTCAAGAGATTTCAAAGCAAAGTGAAAAATATAAACAGATGAGAGAGAAAGATTTGGGTTTGTGAAAAGAAGGGACAGTCAGAACAATTCACATACATGCACAGCAGTTTGCCTCAATGGACAATATGTTTTCTCTGTGCTGGAAATGAGATAAAAATAATAACACTTTAATAAATATATAGGATACACGCCAGCCTGAGAAAATATTTCATCTGAAAGGCTAATTGATATCCAACTGCAACACAAAGGTGGTTATAGGACCATCATTGCTTTAAGAACAGGTTAGACAAGTGTCTTTGAAATACTGAGAATGTCACATATCCATAGGGTTGGTCTGATTGTAGCCTAGAGTGAATCTTCCAAGTCTTTGCTAGACACATTGTTTAAAATTTTGAATTGATCCTGCTGGTAAAAATGTATTACAAGGACTTAAGATCTTGTTATGACCTGATTTCCTTTGTAAGTACCGCTACATTAAGGGTCAGAGGTATACTGAATTACCAAAACATGGGGTAAATTATTTTAATACTCTAGTTTCTTGGGGGTCTGCTCCATAATGGTATAGACAAGATTGGAATTCACTCTACTTAAAAAAGAGGTGGAGGAAAAGAATTTGCGCCCTTGACTGACTGAGAAGACACTATAAAAAAAAAAAAAACAAACAAAAAAACAAAAAAAACAACAACAACAAAAAAACCCCGTATTTTTTCATTTAATTGTAGGAAAGATGGTTTATTGTGATTATTTTTCAGTTCTCTGTGCATTTGATATAGAAAAATCTTAGAGGTTTCCACAACAGTTATATTTGAATCTGCTGCCAGATCAGCTCTTGTTCCAGCTGTCCAGTTCCAGCTCTGGTTCAGAGCCAAAGCTGCTGCATAAAGTTCAGCCTGAAAAATCATATTTAGCTGGAGTGGATTGGACTTCAGAGAAGCTCTGTACAAGCAAGTCAGTGTGTGCAGACAGTATTAGCAGACAGTAATAGCTGAAGTTAGATGATGCAGAAGCTATTTATGGAAAATTAAGTTACATTAGTAGCTCATCTAAGAGTAGCAGAGCTTTCTGTTTGCCAAACATTTTGACTTGAGACAAGCAAGGCTGGCTGACTTTTTAGAACAGAAAGAAAGGCAGGACAAGGTTCAGGCACAGACTAGTAGAGTATGTCTCCTCTAGGAGGAGAAACTTTAATGGTTACATCATGAATCCTTGATTGCATGTCTTTGTGATAAAAATGAGATGTATCATGGTAAGGGATTCCAAAAGGAAGTGACACCTGCTATGCTGAGCACTGAACAACTAGTGCAAATGCAAGTTTGAGTAAAAAAAAAATTATTACCTGAATCTTGAAGACTTTGCCCTCTAAGGAGGCTGAAAAGTCTTGAGATACCTGACAGCATCCCTTGTCTGCTGGGCACATTCTCCCTTGGTGACAGTGACTAGTGGGGTTACTCCTATGTGAACTTTGCAAATGGACAACTATTTTCAAGGCTGACATGTAAAAATGCAAACAAAGGATAAATGGCAAGAGTGTAAGAGTCAGAGGTAAATATGCACTTCTGTTATATCACTTCTGGTGAAGCACAACATTAAAGGCTGGCTACTTCTGAAAAAATTGTAATTCCTTTTCAGTGGTGATAGCAGCTGTGAGCTCGCTAAAGCAACCCGGGATGCTCAGTGTATTTGCTTCCATTTTCATTCCTTGCAGCAGTTCTCCATAGAACACTCTGCAGACAGACATCTGAGGATCTTTTTTTCTCACAGAATACACCAGGGCTGGATGCTTGCGAAGAGAAAGTGCTAAAGGTTGACTTCAATGGGAATGTTCCCTGACGAAGGTGAGGATTTGACCCAGAAAGGTCTGAGTGAGTTTCTGAACAAGCTGAATTATCTTTTGTGTTTTGCAAACATGGGTCACCTAAAAAAAGTGCATATGTTTAGCTCCCAGACCACATGTTTGAGTGAAGCTGTTTCATGTTAATCCTTTAAAAAACAGCCCTTCTATTTTACTTCCAAACTGCAGTGAAATGTTATACTCTAAATAAAAACTGTCTTTAACCCTGCTTTCTGTAAATGTGGTGCATTAGCCAGGGAAGTTACTTGCTGTTTAGATTTTTATTATTTCTAAACGTACTTCTTTTCATGGAACTCTTTTGATTCCTGTCCTACTTGCATTTATTGGCACAGTAAGAACATGCTATTTTCTAAGTAACTGCTTCAAAGTTTGGGCCTTATCCTTTCATTACAGAACATTTGTATTGAGCAAAGTACCACAATCAAAATGAGGACAAAAACTCTGTTTGGTCATGAATAATGAAGACTTGTTTCTTCTTCCAAAGCTAAACTGTCTACATCCTGATTCTAGTATATTCTTATCTATGAGAATAATAGTTTCCTTATTCTGAAATTTATCTGCCTAAATTATCACAGCTTGTTTAGGATTATTTGATCATTATAGTTCATTTAGATCAGCACTTGAAAATAGTTTCCAAAATCTCTGACATATTTGGAATATTTGGGCATGTTTCAGAATGAAATTTTCTATTTTGTTCTGACGTAATCAATTTACTGAATCTAAATTAATGACTTTGATTTCTCTTGCTTATGCATACATTTTTTCTTTAAAATTTTATATAGTATATAGTATGTTTATCTAAGAATGTTATGGTTTAGATTGTTTTAAAGCATTGGTTGAATTCAATATTGAATATTGAGAAGATAAATAGTTAATAGCCATTTATCAAAATAGTGAAATAGGAAATGTACATGTAATTTTGTCATGCTTTAGTATTTAAATACTTTGCAGTACAGTTTATCATGTTCCTGTTAATAATTAAGAACATCTTGTAACGGATTAAAGGTGACCAGTTCCAAGAAGAAGAAACATGGAGAGATGCACTGTAAGAAATGAGTTAATAACACAAAAATGTGGGAAATCATTTTCGAAGAGTCTGAATCTCAACTTGTGCTTTATAAATCACGACCCAGAAGTAACTGGGGATTCAGCCAGATCTCATTAATTGCAGAGGAAGAGAAACTATAAAGACTGAAATTTATGTAAAACCAGTTCAGTGGTCTATTCTTTTATGGGAACTATTTGGAACCAATCTATATCTGCAACTCTTCTCTGGGAAATGAGTCGAAGAGCTACAGCAGGTGCTTTAAAGTAATAAGGGATTTCCTGTGAAGCCCAGTGGAGTGATGACTCACCAGTTTAATTATGGTCTTCTTCTCTTGTAAAAGCAGGACCATCATTTCTACAAGGCTCTTGTTGAGTAAATGAGTTCCAACAGAAAATCTTTGATAGCGAAAAGAAGATACCCATATTTTATTTTAAAGGGTATAAGATTTATAGGGAACATCTACAGACTACTACAATGATTAGTGTTGTCTAGGTATCCCCAGAGTAACTGAATGGAGCAGCAGTAACTCTTCTTGTGCTGTCTGGCTTTGCTTTATTTTGAATTTCTAACTTATCTTTCGGTTCAGCTGTTTGATTTAATTCTAAATTATATATGTCCCAGACAGACATTACCACAGTTCATACTGCTTCAGGGTGGTTGGAGTGGGTTTGGTTTTTCCTTAAAAAGACAAAGCCAAAATTACAGTTACTCTTTCTTAATTTCACAATACCATTCATTTTTAGCATGTTGCATGCCCCTGGGAAATGAGGCAGTCTTTTCAAATGGTGAACAGCCTCCTTGGAATTTTACTATTTACTTGGAAACCACCATTTTTCACCCCATAAAATGGGAGATAAGAGCTTCCATATGAACTGTGTCTCTGCTGTAAGAAGACACCCCTCAGAACTGATACAACATTCCATCCTGGCATGTGATGAAGATGCAGGGGACCGTAATAGCAGAATCAGAAACACCCTTTACAATATCTATTGCAAAGTAGCAGTTTCTGGTGAAAAATCTATTGGTGAAAGGGAGGGACATTCTGGTATTTCGGGTATGGTAGACAAAAATCATAAAATGGTTCTTTTCAAGGTCGGATGGGTCATATACCCCAGCTCTCTGTTCATTTGCTAGGCTGGTTAGTTGTTTTCATCTGACTTCTCTGCTCGGAACTCATTAACCTGATTTTGTGTTTGTCACTGTCTGGCACAATGCATCTTCTTGCTAAAAGGTAAACTTTGGGTATCTGGAGGGAAAAGGAAATAAAAAAGACTCAGATTCAATATAAATCAAGAGAAAAGGGGGAAAAGAAAGCCACTTAGAAGAGTAGGTGTCACTGATTGACTGTAATTTTAAAGGGGCTTTCTTATGATTGACAAATTCCTGAGATGTTCATTAACTAATGGAATTATGGTGGCAAGTGACTGCTGTCTCCACAGATCATCAGGTTAAAAAGTGCAGAGGAATAATGGGTTTTTCTCCATTATGGATTGGTCTCCTCACTGTCTGGAGTTCACTCAAAGACACTGGAAAGGATCAAGGAGGTTTCACTGGTGAAATTCCTGTTTATGCTTTCCTCTTCCCCAGGAATTCCTACTCAAAGCATCAAATGTTAAGTTGAACTTAGAGGGTTAAACAATAGAAAAAGAGCACCTGGGCTTTAATATATTCAATTACCCAGAAAACAAAATCAGTTTTGTTTTTGTTAATAGCTCTGAAATATGCATTACACTATTTTAATTAAAACAGTCTATTACACTTGCCATTCAGCTCATTCCTGCATATTCCCTTAGGGCAGTAGTCATGTACTGTGATAAAACATAATGAAAATAATTTATAAAGGAAACAATACAATAAATCAGTCTGATGCTTAATGAGCCTGCATTACAAGAATGGATACAATATTCTTTTTTAGAATATGTAGTGCATTCTCCTCAAATGACTGGAAGAATGCCCTACAGCACTTAAAAAAATAGTACCTTGCTCCATCTCAGCATGCTTTTAAAGCACTGCACTTGAAGTTTAAGCAAATCTTGGCTAAACAAAGAGAAATCCCTTTCATTTACATTAGGTTTTTGATTTTTCTGCTATTTTACCTTTAGTCAGATTCATCTGCCTCGTATGGACACCTGTAGAGACCACAGGGATTCAACTCATCTGGATAATTCAGCAGCCAGCTATTTGCTCACTGTATTCCAGAGACCCAAATTTTTTAGCTAAGAATAAAGATACTCAGGGAGAATTCTCAGCTCCCCCTCAGAAAGATGCAAAAAAAGCAGGAAAACTATTGCCATTATTATTATTATTTATGTATTCATATGACACTTAAAGGCCTTTGGAGTTCAGCCAGGAATGGAACCTGTGAATTACCTTTACCTGAGAACTGTCAGGGTATATCTGTCATATATAATATATATAATATAATGTTTAATTCAGTGACCAAATGTGTGCACAAGGGTCTGATTTAAGCGCAGTATTTGCCATTTCTGTGAAATGTGTCTGCATTTTGGTGTCTGCTGGAAGGTCTGCTACACTGGGAACAATCCTTCCTTAACAATTTGATTACTCACATATTTATAGGAGAATTCAATTGTTGTAGCAAATTAAATAGTCCAGAAGAACCAGGGCAGCACTAATGCAATGGATGATACAACACAGCCAAAGTACTTTGAGAGAGGTGTCACTCAGGGTGACTTAACCATGAATCCTACTGACACAGCCTAGAGGTATCCTGCTAAAGGTGCATTAAACTGTTTTTCCAAGCAGGTGGATAATAGTTGAATAGGGAAAAACAAACAAACAACAAAACCCTCTACCTACTACAGCTGAATAAGCTGAGATTGGCTGTGAAATTGCAACATGTTTTTGTTCTTGTACCCTATTAGTAAACTATTAACAAATAAAAAGAGTGTGGAGGTGGTGAGATACAGAGAACTTATACAAAAATTTTTCTCTGGGTATGGTGTTTCCCCTTTGTCATTGCAGAGATGGAGTGGCCTGTGTATTATTATCTAAGTTAAATAAAAATTAGATTCAATCTTTAACTTTCCTTCCGGAAAAAAAAATATATAAAGAGAGTATCAAAATGCTGTCAAAAAGGATTGTCAAATGCTTTTTGCAGAGACCTGAATTGGTCTAGGAGGGGAACAAGCATCCTCCAAATGGTATTTTTTGAAATGCCTTTTGAACTACAACCAAAACTTTAGCATACCTGGAAGTCCTATGTAATAGTTCAAGAATACAATTTACCACTCTAGTTATTTATTGTTTTTATAGGGAAAAAATAACAGATAGCAAAGAATGGTTCAAGTATTATCAAATACCTTAATGCTGTTAGAGAGCAGTTCCAGAGCTGCTGGCTTTTTATGTTTTCTGCCTTCTCTCACACCAAACCACAAAACCACTCAGGAGCACAAGAGGAACATCTGGGACAAGCTGCTGATGCCGAGCTGCAAGAGCAATTCCCAAAGACTTCAGACAGACAGACAGACAGACACCCAGAGGAGCAGGGCTTGGCCGCCAGCCAGAGTGGCCAGGCAGGAATCCTTTCCTAGGGAATCATCTGGTCAGAGCTGCAGCAGCTTACACAAAGACTGGAGCAAACTGTAAATCCCAGCTCACACTGGGGGCAGACTTGGCAGGAGACAACAACCCGTGCCCCTGAGTGGGGCAGCAGCTACCCCAGACCAGCCTTATGCTTTTGAGGAAAGCTTCCCAGGCTGTTCAGCAATTTGCTGCTTCAGCCCTGTCACTATTGCTGCAGGCAGTCTTTGCAGGCTCGGCCTCTGATTTGGGAGAGAAGCTTTGGACGCCTGCTGGCACATGGCATTTTTTCATTTTTTCAGACACAGTAGATTTTGAGCTCAGCTCTGCAGGTTACCTGCCCCAGGCAGGTGATAAAGACAGGCTGACCATTCTGTGATGCTAGAAACCATTCCTTGCCTGAAATGGTTACTCCATTAGCTAAGAGAGCCAAAAACCTCTGGCTGAATTAGCTGAGCAGATGTGAAAATGTCAGAAAAGGCTCCCAAAGGCTGGTAGGTGACAAAAACCTGCTGCATTTCTCCTTCCTTATGGGAAAAAGATAGCTATAGCTATGGATATGGTTATGGATAGATATAGATATAGATATAGATATAGATATAGAGATAGAGATAGAGATAGAGATAGAGATAGAGATAGAGATAGAGATAGAGATAGAGATAGAGATAGATAGAGATAGAGATAGAGATAGAGATAGAGATAGAGATAGAGAT
>VZUI01088201.1:0-130585 GCA_013401135.1 Cettia cetti | reverse complement strand
ATGAAACTGTCCTAATCTCAACCCAAGAGTTTTCCAGCTTTTTTACCCTTCTGATTCTCTCCCTGATCCCACTGGTGGGCAGTGAGTGAAGAGCTGCGTGGGAGTGGGCTGCTGGCTGGAGTTAAATGAAAACACGGGCACATACAGACATTGATATTTTGGGCTCTACTTACCAAATGGAGGCTTTATAAAAACTACTGATGAGACTTCCAGTGCTTCACTAATGCCATATATATTCTGAGCAGAAACACGGAAATAATAGCCTGCATTTTCAGTTAGGTTAACGATTCTACAGGTTGTGCCTGAAATACTTGAAGACACAAGTTGCCATTCTGCTCCTTCCTTGGCTTCACGTTTCTCTATGATGTAATTGGTTATCATAACACCTCCATCATCCTCTGGTGGTTTCCAGCTTATCACCACAGAATTCTTCAGTATAGACTCTATAACAATTGGCCCTACTGGTTTTTCTGGTTTATCTGTACAAGAAAAAGAACCAAATTTTTATTTATTTTTCCAGTCAATATTTGAAAAAATACTCCACAAAAGTACTGAAAATAAAATTAATTACCTTGTATTTCCACATTAAGTACCGTGTCAACTGTTCCAAATGTGTTACTGAGTTGTACTTTGTACTTCCCAGCATGAGTCTTGTGCTGGACATTCTTAATAGCAAGATGAGTATACTGTTCTGTGTTCTCAATAGTAATTGTTTCTGATCCTCTCAATGGTTTGTTGCCATGGAACCAAGTTATTGCTGGTACTGGCCGGCCAATATACACAACGTGAAGGCGGAGGGTGCCACCTGCACCTGCGTAGTATTTCTCTTTCAATGGGAAGCCAGGGTGGAACTGAGGAGGAGCCTGCAGTAACAGCTTGCCACTAGTTTCAATTTCTCCAACATCATTGGTAGCCATGCAAGTGTAGAGACCTTCATCCTCTTGTTCATCTGTCATTACTGTCAGTGTATGATTGCGTCCATCAGACGACATTTTGTATTTTCTGCTTTGTACCAGCTCTTTGCCAAAGCGGTACCATTTAATATCAGGCAAAGGTCTCCCAACAATCTGGCATGTCAGCTGAGCTGCCTCACCCAGTTTAGTTGTAACATCCTGCATTTCTTTTTTTATGGCAGGTGCTTCTCCAGCTGCAACAAAGAAAAATAAGAAAAAAAATTATGATTACTATGAAATTTTCCTCTATTATTAAATTATTTTCCTCTACTATATAAATGGAAAATAATTTTTAATTTTAATTTTCATTTATATTTAATCCACTTATACTTGAAAGACTGTCCTTTGGGACAGCCATGTAAGCAAATATAATGTAAAACAAATAGGCAGCATGTTAAATGCAGCACCATGGTTTATGACACAGCTAATTACAACAATATCACAGCAAATGTGATGATGTATTTTTGCTTACATGTTAATTTAGTTTTCACTGCCATAGCAGTCCTTCGAGGTCTGCTGAGGCCAGTCTGATTTTCTGCAAAAACACGGAACTCATATTCTGTGGCCTCTAGTAAACCTCCTACTGTAAACTGCCTGTCCTTGATGCGTTCCTTATTGCATTTTTTCCAGGTGCTTTCTCCAGACTGGCGATATTCAACCCAATAGCCAAGGATCTCTTTGCCACCATCACTTTCAGGTCGTTCCCATTCTAATGTAATGCTGTCCTTAAATATAGAAGTGATCTCAATTTCTCCAGGTTGGCTTGGTTTCTCTGAAAATTAAAATAAATACAGGAAATCAATTTTTCTCTAAATGTCATTAAGCTGCTCTTCAAAAGATCTCTTAATGTGGACATTATCTTACCAAATGGATCCTTGCATACAACTGGTTCAGAAGCAGGACTTGCTTCACTTTCACCAATGTCATTTTGAGCAATGACACGGAACTGATATTCAGCATCTGGAACAAGTCCTGTGACTGTGTACATAGTAGTGGTAATCTGTGTCTTATTATGCCGGACCCATTTTTCTGTAGATGTCTCTTTACGTTCAATATAGTAGCCAGTTACACGAGAGCCACCATCGTCTTTAGGTCTGGACCAGGACAAGTTGACAGAACTCTTTGTAACATCAAGCACTTCAGGTGGGTTGTTTGGAGGCTCTGGTGGATCTATTAATAATTATAATAAAAAGATAGAAATAACAGTGACTTAGTATTAAAATTTCTGCATATATTTTAATTTTAATTTATATTGTTGCACTTATAGATCATAATGTAGTAGGTTGTTTGGTTTTTTTGTCTGAAAGAAAACTTACTTAGAGGTGTCTTTGGTACTGCTGGTTCTTCAGATTTGAGAGATTTACTAATACCAAAATGGTTTTCAGCAGAAACACGGAAGTGATATTCCACATTTTCTTTGAGTCCTTTCACCACTAGTGATGTCCCTTTCACTCTAGAGTCAACAGTGTACCAGGCAGTCTTCGGTACTTCTCTTCTCTCAACAATATAACCCAGGATATCTGCACCACCATCATCTGTAGGAGGTCTCCAGCTTACTCTGACAGAACGAGCTTGTATATCATCATACTCAAGTGGTCCTTCTGGTGCATTTGGAATTCCAATCACTCTGACTTTAATGTACACGGCTTTCTTGCCGCACTTGTTCTCAAGTACCAAATCATAGGTGCCTGAATCTTCTCTTTCTGCATCTTTGATCACAAGTTCTGTATGAGTCTCAGAAGTCGCAATCATGGCCCTCTTGCTGATGTCCTGTCCTTCTTTTGTCCATTTGCATACTGGGATGGGCTTACCCTTAATGGGTATTGTAAGCCTGATTACTCCTCCTTGTCTCACCATGAGACCTTCTTGGTATTTTTCATCAAGTTCATAGTCAGGATATTCTGTAAACAAAAATATCATGTCATGCTATGTTCTACAGATGATATCATACCTGCTTTAAGCAAAACAATTTTTTTAGAATAGCTTTCAATGAGAGCTAAGTCTTGAAACATCTTACCAAGCATTTCTGTTATTTTGACTGTTCCTGGCACTTCAGCAGGTTCTCCTGGCCCACCAGCATTACAGGCTAGCACTCGGAATCTGTACTCTGCTCCCTGGGGAAGATGTGTCAAGGTGTATTCCCGAATCTTGGTCGGTGTAGTATTGCACTTGGTCCATTCAAATTGATCAACCTTCTGCATCTCAATTAAGTAGCCAGTAACTTTAGAACCACCTTCATCTTCTGGTGGACTCCAAGCCAGGGAGACAGATGTTCTTGTAGTATCAGTGACTCTTGGATTTTGAGGTTTACCTGGAGGAGCTGGAATAGAAGATCAGACAGGCAGGTAGGATTTGTTTTTATGAATATTTGAAAGATGAAATAAATGCTAACTTGCAACTTAGGATCTGTAATAAGTCTATAGTGAATTTGAAAAGGAAAACTTTGAATGAAAGATTTTCACTAGTATTTTCTTTGTTTTCTCCAGTCAGAATCTTATTTGTTAATACACCCAGAGAAATTTGCAAATTAGAATTATACCATAATGTCATTCCCTTCTACCATAATGTATTTCATCTTTGTAGGAAATTCCTTACCAATTGGATCTCTGGCAACAGCAGACTTGGAAGGACGGCTGGGTTTCCCAGTGCCTCTGGCATTGATTGCTGTGACCCGGTGTTCATATTCTAATCCCTCAACCAACCCAGTGGAACGGTAACGAGTCATGGTGACTGGAACTTTATTTACACGGATCCATCTATCTGCTCTAACTTCTTTGCGTTCCACAATATAACCAGTAATCTGTGAGTCACCATCATCTTCTGGAGGATACCAAGTCAGTGTCATGCCATCTCGAGAGACATCAAACACTTCTGGAGTGCCAGGAGGACCAGGAATACCTGTAAAAACATGACATGGAATTAGTGAAGAAAGTGTCAGATGACTTTACACACTAGTAGTATGTGACATACTGTGAATAACAATGTAGTATCAATGTCTTATCGAACTCTTTTATTAGCAGACATTGAAGTAATTTACAAATCAGGTCAGTGAAAAACCTCTGGTTCTGTAATGGGGTAAAGCACTTTTTCAAGACTGATGGCAGACCTGAGCAGAAAATCCAAGTTTACCATCCACGTTCTGTACAGTACGTCTATAATACCTATACAGAGTTATGGATGGCATTTTTCCTCTGGAAAATAACAAGATTACTGTGCATCATAATGTACAATTTTATCTGGCAAAAGGAAGTAGCAACATCTAGAAAATTCTAGTATATGCGTGGATATATAAGCCCATTTAAATATATATTTTTAATTTTATGGGTAGAGAATGAACAAAAATTCAAACTTACGGATTCTGCTCTTGCATTCTATAATTTCAGACTGTAGGTAAGATCCAATTCCAAAGCGGTTTGTAGCAGCTACACGGAACACATATTCTGCACCTTCAACAAGTCTGGTGAACTTAAATGTTGTCCTGGTTACTGATTCTGAAACTGGCAGCCATCCTGGACGGTGAGCATCACGCTGTTCTACAACATACCCACTAAGGGCAGCTCCACCATCCAGCTCAGGAGGTTCCCAGGAAATGGTAACATAATTTGCATCAACTTCATCAATTCTAATAGGTCCACTAGGGATAAAAAAAAAAAAAAAAAAAAAAAAAAGAAAAAGAAGAAACTTACAAACAGGTGCAAAAAAGAATCACATTTCTCATGTAAAAGTTGAAATGGAGGAAGGTAATGGACAATTATTTTGATGACCTCTTACCAAGGATTATAACCTTTACTGTATCAGTAACTGTTCCAGTTGTGTTCTTCAGTTCAAGTGTATACTCCCCAGTGTCATGTATGGTGGTCTCACGCACAGTTAATTTGGCCATTTTGGCAGAAGTCTCCATTTTGATGCGTTCTGATTCCTTTAGTTTAGAACCAGCAAAGAACCAAGATGCAGTTGGAGGTGGTCGTCCTTCAATTGGAATGGCTAATTCAATGGGCTTGCCAGCAGGTACGTGGATTGTCTTCTGAGGTATTCCACTTAAGTCAATTGTTGGTAGAACTAAGGAAAGCAAATAATTGATATTTTAAACACCTGTTCTATAACTATCACTTTATTTTGGTGTAAGCTTGACCCTATTGTTTTCAGCAGTAGACACCTACCTTTTCGGTCTTGAACTGTCACTGCTGTGACAATCTCTCGTGGTTCTGACACGCCCTTCTGATTCTGTGCTCTGACCCTGAACAAGTACTGTTCACCTTCATTGAGAGAGATAATGGTATGTTCGTAGACGGTAGGCTTCAACGTTACTACCTTCAACCATCTTTCTGTGCCAGCTTTGCTGGCCTCAATGACATAGCCAGTCAATCTGCTGCCACCATCATGCAGTGGTTTCTCCCAGGCAAGTGTAACAGTTGATTTAGTGGTGTCAATCACTTCGAGTTTTTGTGGTACCATGGGGACATCAGATACCAGTACTGCATCAGATGTTTCACAGCCTTCACCAATGCCATAAATATTTTCTGGTAGTACTCTGAAATAATACAAAGCTCCTTCCAGAAGTCCAGTAACTCTGTAAAATGTCTTGCTGCATTTGGTAGTGACAGTCTTGTAAGCTCTCATGGAAGCTTCACGTTTCTCAATTATGTAATTGTTGACTGGGGCTCCACCATCAATGACTGGAATTTCCCAAGTAAGTGTCACAGAATCTTTTGATACTTCCTTAACTCTCACTGCAGGTGGTGGACCAGGTGTATCTAAAACAAACAAAAAAAATTTTTTTCCCCTTTTGGAACCTTTCATTTTACAATCAATGACTACTTCTGCATAAAACAAAAACACTGGGATTTGATTTATAAACTAGCACAGCTCCAGAAATTATGTATTTTCCTTTGGATTAGATTTTTTTCTGAATTCTCAAACATTCTCATGTTATTTAAAATGCAAACTTCCTTTGGAAATGAATGACACTTATTTCTGAGCAATGAGCAGGCAGAGTGCTGTAATGGTCATATACCATTGTAGCAGTACTTACCATACACTTTCACAGCAATAGTTGCTGATTTTTTTCCTGATTGATTTTCAGCCTCAATGATGTATTTTCCAGCATCATACCGATTAACTTTATCCACAATAAGCAAAGTGTAGCTGTCTGTAGTATCAATAATTCCTCGACTTACAAGGTCAACACCCTGCTTGCTCCATGTGATTACAGGAGCAGGTCTGCCAGATACAGAGACCATTAGGCGCAGGGAACCACCAGCTCTGACTGTAACAGTCTTCTTCAGATCATCAGCAAGCTCAAGTTCAGGTGTTTCTGATGAAGGGTATAAGAAATATGGAATTAGTTAATATCATAGAAGTCCTAAAGGAAAATATATTTTCCTTAAAATATACATTAGGTTTTCAAATTACCTATTCTTTCCACAGGTTCTATTTCTGCTGATGATTCACTAAATTCACTCATACCATTCACGTTTGTTGCAGCAACTCGGAATCGGTATTTCTGGTTTGTTTTAAGACCTGTCACAGTGAACTCAGCATTCCTCAGAGTGGCGGTTGTATGTGCTCGATACCACTGTTCACTACCTTCTTCTTTCATTTCAAGAACATAGCCTAAAAGGTCAGCACCACCATCATATGTGGGCTTTGACCATGCTAAACTTATGCTGTGCATTGTAGTATCCACAACTCTTGGAACTGAAGGTGATGCAGGAGTATCTTTGAAAAAGAAGAAAATGCATATTATATTGGTGCAGAAAACATTTTACAGTCAAAACCAACTCAGTCAAAACCAATTTCCAGACAGCTAATTCTGAGAAATGCAGTTAAGATGGACTATAACTGTTTTTAAGTTATTCCAATACTATCTAGTTCAGTGAGTTTGTGTGTGGTTATGGGTTTCTTAGGTAGTGTCAATGTGGGTTTATGCTCCATTATTATAAATAAATATTAATATATGTTTTAAATATAGAAACTTACATGATGGTTCTTTACATAACATGTATTGTGAAGCTTCACTTGGTTCACTGTTTCCAGCAGCGTTCACTGCAGTGACACGGAACTGGTACTGGCTCCCTTCCATGAGACCAGTGACCTTCAGTCTGGTATCATAAATGGTATAATCTCTATTCACTCGAGTCCAGCGCAGACTTTTCCTTTCACGTTTGTCCACAAGATAGTCCTTAATCTCACTGCCACCATCCGATTCTGGTTTTGACCACTGAATAATGATATGTTCCTTGCCGACACTCACTTCTTCAGGAGCACCAGGCTGTGATGGAATAGCTATTTTTTTAAAAGGTGAGGGGGAAAAAAAAAAAGATTGTTCACACATTGTTTATCCATGAGAATTATTCCACAAACTCTGATGCAGAATGGAAGGTAGTAACACTCACTGAAAGCATTCCTGGCAATTACAGGTTCTGATTCAAGTGGAACACCTGGTCCATATTTGTTGACAGCTCTCACACGGAAAATGTATTCATTATTTTTAATAAGTTTTGTTACCACAGTTGATAAAGTCTGGCATTCAGACTCAACAATAACCCAGTGAAGTCTGCTGGTTTCACGCCTTTCTATGATATAGTGAGTGATTTCTGCACCTCCATCTTCCTCAGGAATGTTCCATGCCAGAGTACATTTCTCTTCTGTTACTCTGCTAATTGTGATTTTGCCTGCACATGGACCTGGTGAATCTGTGTAGGAATCAAAATAAGTGTTGTTGTTAGTGGCTAAAGAAAAGCATCTCATTCCTATTTAAAAGAATGCGGTTTTTTTTCAGTATACTAAATATTAATAGCAATCATAGGATACATACCAAGCACTTTGACAAGAACAGAAATTTGTTTCATCCCACTGGCATTTTTAACTGTTAGGGTATATTTTCCACTATCACTTCTGTCACAGAACTTGATAATTGCAATAGCTCGTTTGCTGCTGTATTGCAGAGATATCTTTTCACATAATTCCAGTTCCCTGTCACCTTTGGACCAGAAGACTTTTGGTTCTGGTTTTCCACCAACAGCTGCATCAAGAACAAGATCTGATCCAGCCCTAATGCTCAAAACTTCTCCCTGAAGTCTAGCATCAAGTTCAGCCTTTGGTGGTGCTGGAAAAAGAGATTTGAAAAAAAATTACATGACAGTACTAAAAATAGAACATTATGTTTTTAATTGTTCCAAGTAAATATTCCTTACTGTATTCATCTTTGCAAATGACAGCACCAGTTGATTCAGATCCTTTGCTAATCACACCAGCAGCATTCTTTGCTAGTACACGGAATTCATAGGCTTCATCTTCACTAAGAGCTGTCACAGTAAAAAAGTTTTCTGAGACAATGGTATAATTGCATTTCAGCCAACGTCCATCACCAGATTCATTATATGGCTTGCGCTCAATAATATATCCGATTATTTTGCTTCCACCATCATAAAGTGGAGGTGACCAGCTCAGTGACACTGTAGATCTGGTGACATCTGTTACTTCTGGTCTTCCTGGTGGATCTGGAGGAATAAAGCAGAAAAAAATGAGAAATGCAATTCTATTTTAGCTTAAGTAAAATGGAACTCTAAAAGTAATACTTACCAACTGGATTTTGAGCCACTACAGGTCTGGAAGCTTCACTAGCTTTGCTAACACCTGCAGCATTTAGAGCATAGATTCTGAATTGATATTCTAGGCCTTCCACCAACCCAGTGACTTTATAGTTGCAGTCACAGCATGGTACTTTGTTCTCCTTCACCCAAAGGATGGTGTTGCGCTCCTTCTTTTCCACCCAATATCCAATGACTTTGCTGCCACCATCATGGTAGGGTTCCTCCCAGCGAATGGCCATGGCACTTGCAGATGCAGAATAGACTTCTGGCCTTGAAGGTGGGCTTGGTGGGACTAAACATGAAAAGGCGGGGAGGAAAATATTAGTAATTATGAATACCTTAGTCAGAAGAAAAGAACAAATTTTGAGAAGTGTTTCACTTACCAAACGGATGCTCAGCAACTACTGTTTTTGATTCAACTGGCTTGCTGACACCAAATCTATTTTCTGAGCTTACTCGGAAACTGTACTCTTGATATTTTGTGAGATGACTGACTTTGATCTGTGTGCGTTTCACACTGGAATTCACCAGCTGCCATGCTGTTGTGCCAGATTCACGTTTCTCTACAATGTAGTTTGTAATGTCACTGCCACCATCATCTTCAGGTTCTTTCCAGGTCAACACACAGGACTCAGCAGATACAGATGATATTTCAATTGGGCCAGTGACAGGACCTGGCCTCCCTATGACTACCACCGTGACAGTAAATGTTTTCACACCAGCAGTGTTCTCAAGTGTAAGGTAGTATTTACCAGAGTCACCTCTCATACTGTCTTTTACAGTCAGTGTGGTTCGGTCTTTTGTTGTCTTGATGGTCACTCTTTCAGTTTCCTTCAGCCTCATCTCCTCAAGTTTCCATGTCACTTTTGGAGCTGGGCGTCCACTGATTGGTATATCAATAGTAAAGGTGCTTCCAGCCTTGCATGTTATAAGCTGTCTGCTTATGTCACTGAGATCTGCTGTTGGTTCAATCTGTGGCTCCTTAACAATAACAGAAGAGAAAGCTTCTCTTGGCTCACTGTAGCCAGCATCATTCTTTGCCTTGACCCGGAACTCATATTCTGTGTTCTCCACAAGGCCTTCAACGGTGAAAGTAAGTTGCTTGGTTTGTCCAGCAGCAGTCCAGGAGTCAGATCCTTTTTGTTTCATTTCAAGAAGGTATCCAGTAATACGGCTACCACCATCATGATCAGGTTTTAGCCAAGCTAAAACTACAGAAGATTTGGTTGTATCAACAATATCTAGTCTCTTCGGTGGAGCAGGTTCTTCAGTGGCCACAACTGGTTCTGTTAATTCGCAGGGTTCACCTACACCATATTCATTTTCTGCTGATACTCGGTAGTAATATGGCATACCTTCTGCTAGATCTGTGACCTTAAATATTTGTCGAGTGCATTTTGAACTCACTACTTGCCAGCTACGACGACTTGCTTCACGTTTTTCCACAACATAGTGGTGGATACGAGAACCTCCATCCAGAACAGGAGCATCCCACATTAAAGTAATAGATGTTCGAGTCACATCTTTAAACGTAATAGGACCTGGTGGACCAGGTGTGTCCAAAACCTTGACAGTAAATGTAACAGACTTACTTCCACTGTTGTTTTCCACAGTAAAGACATACTTGCCAGCATCATTTCTATTGCATTCCTCAACAGTCAATGTGCTGAATGAATCAGTTGTTTGAATGTCAGCACGCAAACTAAGATTAGCATCTGCTTTGGACCACACTGCAGTAGGAACTGGCCTTCCAGAGAAGGCAATAAATAGACGAATGCTTGCACCTGCTCTTACAATATGAGTCTGCTTGAAGTTTGCATCAATATCAATTTCAGGTGCAGAAAGCCTGTCCACAGTTTGGACTGAAGCAGGAACTTCGCAACTTTCTCCTCTGCCAGCACCATTGACAGCACTAACTCTGAATTTATAGTGTTCTCCTGCCTCCAAATCAACAACGGTATATTTAGTAGCAATAACAGTCTCTGCATTGACTTTCTGCCATGCTTCAAGATCAGCTTTGCACATCTCAATGATGTACCCAATTATTTCCATGCCTCCATCAAAAACTGGCTTTGTCCACTCTAAGCTTACACTAGTCTTTGATGTATCTGTCACCTTTACAACATTAGGAGCACTTGGTGGGCTGACTGGCTCTCTGCATTTAATCAGCTTTGAAACATCACTTGGCGGTCCAACTCCTGCAGCGTTTTCGGCCATGACATGGAACTCATACTCATTGCCTTCAATAAGGCCAGTTACTCTGTATCTGTTCTCAGTAATGGGCCTCTTACTGGATACTTTAACCCAGCGCATGCTCTTCTTTTCTCTCCTTTCAAGAATGTACTCATTTATCTCGCTTCCACCATCTGACTCTGGTCTTGCCCATGTGAGCGTGATACTGTCTCCTGTTACATTGGTAGGCTCTGGAGTTCCTGGTGCATCAGGGAGAGCTGAAAAAAAAAAAGGCATTAGATAGAGAAGATGGTAAACCCATGGATATTTGTGCAGGATGAGGCGGAAACTTACTGTAAGGTATTTGTGCAATAACTGGATCAGACTCCAATGGTCTGCCAACTCCAAATTTGTTCACTGCAGAGACACGGAACTGATACTCATTGCCTTTAATTAATTTAAGTGCTGTATAGCTGCAAGCTTCACATTTATCTTCAACTAATGCCCAAGCAATCCTGCTGGTTTCACGCTTTTCAATTATGTAGTGAGAAATAGAAGCACAACCATCATTAGCTGGAGGCTCCCACCATAAAGTGACTTTTTCTCCAGTGATGTTTGTGAATCGTATGGGTCCACCAACTTTTCCTGGTGCGTCTGCAATTTTAAAGGTTCAGAGTTAGAATTTGCTGACACATAGAATAAAATATTACTTTTCAAAAAGCATGCTGAAAGTGCTTGTTGCAGTACCTTGTACTCTGATGGTAATATCTTCTCGTTTAGTGCCTGATGCATTTTTGGCTTCTACTGTGTACACTCCACGATGTTCCCGGATAGCGTCTCTAATGAAGATTGTACTATATCCAATAGCTGTAGTTATTTCTATATTCATCATTTTATCAATCTCTTTACCATCTTTAAACCATGTCACTTTAGGTACTGGACGTCCTCTGATTAGAGCTTTAAGTCTAATGCTCTCTCCAGCTTTAACAGTAAGTCCTTCGAAGTGTTCAGCACCAAATTCAATTGTTGGAGCAACTAAAAAAGTAAAATATAAATCAATTTTGATATAGCTAAATATTTATCTGATACTCTTCTAAATGTACTAATTATAAAAGTGTGATACATAAAATCATTTCACCTATGAAATGGCATTCTCTAAATAGCAGTTACTATATGAATGATAAAATTGTTTTTCCTGTAAGCATCCCTTAGTGCATCATATATACATGTACATATATATATACATATAGGTGAAAGGCACTGTTAAAATGTGGTGTTAATAGTATGCCAAGCAACCTGAGGCACATTTTAATTTTGAAATTATTCAGTGCATCAGAATATTTCATGCTACTTTGTTGCTGCTGCTTATCCAAGAGAAATGTAGAGTGCCATGTTTTCAGCAATTGATTATGTATGTCTGCCAGATTTGAGTCTTTAATTTAGACCTTCCCCCTTGGAGTATGAATATAAATAATTGAGTGGGACTACCACAGTCCCAAATTCTTTGCTCATTTACTTCCCACTTCCCATCAGTACAGCCAGAAACACTATCTGGCTTCAATACCCAAGCATATTAAGAAAAATCTCTTACCGTTTTCATCTCTGGTCATGATATAGCCTGAAGACTGTGAAGGTGGGCTGATTGTACCAACAGCATTTCTTGCAAGCACTCTGAATTCATATCGGTCACCTGGACTGAGCCCTGTAACTGTATATTGGCACTCACTGACATCAGTAAAGTTACACCTGAGCCAACGGTCTGCACTTCCTTGCCGCTTCTCAATGCTGTAAGCCACAATCTTACTGCCTCCATCACGCAGTGGGGGGTTCCATTTCAGGGTGATTGTTTCTCTAGTGACATCAATGTAATCAGGAGTACCAGGTGGGTCTGAAAGAAAAATAATGAAGATTTATTTTTTTTACTGCTCACAATAATCTACAAGAACAGATTTATTTTTTTGTATGATTGATTAATCATTCACTTACCCACTGGAGAGACTGCCAAAGTAAATTTGCTTGGTTCACTAGCTCGGCTTAGACCTGCAGCATTTTCAGCATATACTTGGAACTGGTAATCCAGGCCCTCAAGCAATCCAGTAATCCTGTATTCTCTGTTAGATATTAATGCAACATTAACCTTCTGCCACAAAATACTGTTTCTTTCCTTCTTTTCCACATGATATCCCATAATCTCTGAACCACCATCATAAACGGGAGCATCCCAAGAAATGCTCATTCCATCAGCAGTTACGTTGTATACAACAGGCTTGCCTGGGGCACCTGGTGGTTTAAACTGATGCTTTGCCACAACATCTGCTGAGACAAGAGGTGGGCTCACTCCGTATCTGTTTTCTGCACGAACCCTAAACTGATATTCAGTATCTTTAACAAGATTTGGTACTTTGAAGGTTGTTCTTGCAGCACTTGAACACACCAGCTTCCAGTTCATTTGTGATGTTTCTCTCTTCTCAATACTGTAACCAGTAATTTCTCCTCCCCCATCATCATCAGGAGCATCCCACGACAAAACGACACTATCTGCTTTGATTTCATCTATTCTTAAAGGTGCTTTTGGCCTAGATGGAGGACCAAGAGTGATTACAGTGATTGTGAATGACTTTCTGCAGACTACATTATCAAGAATTAAAGTATATTTGCCACCATGCTCCTTTTTCACATTCTTGATACTTAAGCTTATCTTGTTTTCAGTTTTCTTGAAACGAAGATGTTCTGTTTCTTTAAGAGGGAGGTTGTCCTTGAGCCAGCTCATTGATGGATTAGGTTTACCTTTATAGGGCAATTCAACATGCAGGTTATGTCCAATTCTTACTGCAATCTGACCTCCAGGAATATCGGAAAGGTCAGCTTCAGGTGTTATAATAAGTTCTTTCACTGTAATGGGTCCAACAGTAACAGAGTCACTCATGCCTTTTTCATTTTTAGCAAAGACTCTGAATTCCATGACAGAAAGCTCTCTAAGTTTGTCGGCTACAAATTCACAGCTCTTGCTTGTGCCTGCATATGTCCATTCTTTCTCTTCCTGAAGTTTCTTTTCAATAACATAGTCTGATATAATGCTACCACCATCATAGTCAGGTTTGCTCCACTGCAATTTAACAGAAGTCTTTGTAGAGTCTTTCATGGTTAAGTCTTTTACAGGTCCAGGTATGTCTGCAGCTTTCACTGGTTCAGATGTCTCACAAGGTTCACCTAGTCCAATTTCATTTTCAGCAAGAACACGGAAAAAGAACGCAGTCTTTTCTGAAAGGTTAATCAGTTTAAAGGTGGTATGAGAACACTTTGTTGTAACAGTTGACCAGGCCCTCTTTGTAGCATCTCTTTTTTCAACAACATAATTTGTTATTTCAGAACCACCATTGATGAGAGGTGGCTCCCATACCAGTGTAACTGTGCCACGAGAAACATGCTTGAGCTGCAGCTTCTGGCATGCAGAAGGTGTGTCAAGTACTTTTACATTCACAAATGATGATTTTGCTTCTCCAACTCCATTTTCAATTGTAAGAACATATTTTCCTGTATCATTTCGTGTAACTTGAGGAATAATAAGTAGTGTAGATGATTCTGTGTTCTGGATGATATATCTTTCATCACTCCCAAGATTCTTGTCACCCTTTCTCCATGTGACTGTTGGAGGAGGCCTTCCCTTGAATGGAATCATTATTTCCACATCTTCACCTGCTTTAGCAACAATAGATGTCCGAAGGGCAACATCCAGATCAATCTCTGGTGCCACTGTGGAAAGAAATAAAATTTAATAATGCATACTTGCAATGTAAAATAAGAAATGGTAAAAAAAAAAAAAAACCAAAAAAAAAAACAAAAAAACCCCAAAAACCAACAACAACAAAAAACCAAAAACAACACAACAACAACAAAAAAAACCACACACAGAAAAATGATAAATCACAAAAAAATACAGTACCAAGAATATCTTTAGCTTGAATGGGTTCCATCATTTCAATAGGCTCTCCTTGTCCAGCACAATTCATAGCAGATACACGGAAATAATAATTAACACTTGGCTGAAGGTGGGATACAACATATTCGGTTGTCCTCACTTCTCCCTTGGTACTGACTACAGTCCATTCTTGCTCTTCACCTTCCCTCTTCTCCACCACATAGTGGGTAATTGGACTTCCTCCATCATAAGCAGGTTTAATCCAGCCAAGGGTAACAGATGTCTTGGTTGTATCCACAACTTTAAGCTTTGTTGGTGAGCCTGGCTTATCTGCAAATGATAGTTTCCGGAGGAAAAAAAACACACCAATCAGAATCAAACTAATTAATTGTAAAAAGGAAGAAAATCTGCCCTCAATTATATTGGTACAATCCCCACCCTAACAACTCATTTTCCATCGATTTCTAACCTATTGGAAGAAATGCACATTGAGTCTTACCAACAGGATCTGCAGCTTTGTAGAAGTCAGAAGCCTCAGAGAACGGACCTGGTCCAGCTGCATTGACAGCACAAACTCGGAAATGATATTCGCTGTTCTCAGTCAAACCTGTTACTTTCTGTCTGGTGTCCCGAATGGTTTCTTTAGAGACCTTGAACCAACTCAGACTCTTCTTGTCACGTTTCTCCAGAAAATATCCTGATATTTCACTGCCACCATCAACAGTGGGCCTATTCCAGACAACAGTCATAGAATTCTTGGTTATCTTCGTGACTTCTGGTGTACTAGGTGCTCCAGGTGTAACTGGGTAAAAAATCATGTCAGTGAATCAGTACTACTTACAAAGAGTACACAAGACAATTCACTTGCACAAGTTATTTTGTAGAACCTATTTCTTACCAAATGAATTTTTGGCTATAACAGGCTCAGATTCCAGTGGATCACCAATTCCAAACTTGTTCACACCACGGACACGGAACACATATTCATTTCCTTTGATGAGTTTTGTTGTTGTTATGATACATCCCTCCAGTTTTTCAGAAATTAAAGACCATACAACCCGACTTGTTTCCCGCTTTTCAACAACATAGTGTGTTATAGGTGCACCACCATCATCTGCTGGTGGGTCCCACATTATTGTAATCTTTTCAGCAGTGACTGTCTTAAACTGTATAGGTCCACCTGGGGGTCCTGGCTTGTCTGTGGAAGGCAGAAGAAAGAAGATGTTGAGTATCCATAACTGAATTATTGTTTAATAGTAAAATACAGTTGCATCTCAAGACATACCAAGTATCTGTACTCTAATGTGGGCTGATGCTGAACCCATGGCATTCTTCAATTTTAATTCATAGGTGCCACTGTCGAGTCGATTTGCATCCTTGATGAGTATGGAAGCAAATTCTGTTGTATTTTCAAAAGACACTAGTGCACTGGTTAGTACCTCATTGCCATTTTTGAACCATTCAATTGTGGGTAGAGGCTTTCCTGAGATGCCTAGTTTTAGCTTAACTGAAGTTCCTGCTTTGTATTTCACCACTTCTGTATATTCGGGTGGCACATCGATTTCAGGTGCACCTTAAGAAAAAATATGAATATGTTAAAAACATTTTTATTGTAGCCCTGTATTTAATAAAATCCCCAAATAATACTATCTTATTTAATCTAACAGTTAAATACAACAGTTAAATATAATCATGCCCAAATGCTCACAGTCAGTCATGCTTCTTGAATCGATCACTGTAAACTAGCCTTCCATATGTAAAAGATCATGGACCTACGAAACAGCATGGCTGTTGTCCTAGCACACCAAAATTTTATCATTATATCATTGCAAGACACTTACCGTATGTATCAACACATGTGATAGGACCCACAACATCGGAGGGATTACTAATGGAACCAACAGCATTCTTTGCAAAGACCTGGAATTCATACTTGGAATTCTGTGTCAGGCCAGATACTGTGAACTGAGTCTCAATAACATTGGTGAAGCTAGCTTTTGTCCATCTGCCATCTGGAAGATCACGTTTTTCTACAATGTATCCAGTGATTTTACTACCACCATCAAATGCTGGCTTCTGCCAGGAGAGAGTGATGGAGGTCTTGGAAATATCTGAGGCACGAACGTTTCTTGGTGGTTCTGCAGAAGGAAATAAGAATATTGACAATAATTAACAGCTATTTTGAATATTTGCTTATTGTACAGAACAGATTATCACAGGGGAAACAAAGTGGTTGGGCTTCATTATTTTATAGAGAGTACATACCACAAGCATCAATTGCAAGGACAGGATCAGAAGGACGACTTGCTTTTCCAATGCCAGCTGCATTTTCTGCATAAACTCTAAATTCATAGATAAGGCCAGCGCTGATTGTGGTGACTTTGAAGTGAGTGGTACGAATAAGGGTCTTGTTAGCCTTCTGCCATAATATGCTATTTCTGTCTTTCATTTCCAGGTGATATCCAGTGATAGGATTGCCACCATTAGTGACTGGTTCATGCCATCCGACTGTAATACTCTCTCGGGTAACATTAGTGACCCATGGTGTAGAAGGAGGGCCTGGGGTAGCTGATGATATCAAAAAGAATTGATTGTTAAAAAAATAATGTTTTCAACATCAGGACATTAAAATATCAATGTATACCATGAGAAGCATGTTACTCACTGTAAGGAAGCTTGACAACCACACATTGCGAGTCTATGTGATCACTGATGCCAAAGCGGTTCTCAGCTTTGATGCGGAATTGGTATTCTTCTCCTGTTGTGAGCTTCATAACTTTGATAACAGTTCTAGCAACTGTGGCAGACACTTCAGACCAAGCAGCAGTACTTGTTTCTCTTTTCAGTACAATATAGTTGGTAACCTGACTTCCACCATCATAAGCTGGTGGTTGCCATCTGAGTGTTACACTCTCTTCAGTGACATCGCTGAGGACAACAGGACCAACAGGAGGACCAGGTCTATCCAGCACAACAATATTAACAAATGATTTTGTGGTGCCACTTGAGTTTGCAGCAGTAATGTCATATCTGCCAGCATCAGCAGCCACACTTTCTTTAAGGTTAATGATGAGACTTTCTGCAGTGGATTCTGTGTGAAATCTCATGGTAGGTTTCAGTGCAACACCATCTCTAGATAGTGTCACCTTTGGCACTGGTTTTCCAGAAACTGGAATTTCAACTTTTAGGTTTGATCCTGCTCGAACATATACAGTGTTATGAGGGAAGCCCTTCATGTCAATCTCAGGAGATTCTGAAAAAGAAAATATTTCCAAACCATTAAAAGAATGTTTCATCTTTTAAAATATGAATGCAATTGAATGTGACTTTTTTCTCATGTCAGGAAGCATACCTAATTGTTCTTTAACTGTAACAGGGAGCAGTAGTTCCTTAGGATCACTTAAACCAGCTTGGTTTTCTGCAGACACCCTGAAGAAATAGTCGACATTTTCCTTAAGACCATGGACAACATGATGAGTTGTCTTTACAACTGCACACTTAACCCATTTTTGCTGTCCTTTCTCAAGAGCTTCAAGGAGATAGCTAACAATTCTGCTTCCACCATCATGTTCTGGTTTTAGCCATGAAAGAGAAACACTGTCCTTTGTGACGTTTGTAACTCCCAGCTTTTCTGGTGGGCTGGGTTTTTCTGAGAAAAAAAGTGCAACAGGTTAAACAATAGAGAAGATATTTACTTTTTATATTAACAATTACACAGGAACATAATCTGGATCAAGAAAAAGTGTTTTTAAACAGATTTGTATATTAGAAAATTTTAAGTAAATTTTTAAGTAAAATTAAATAAAGAAATATTTTAAGTAAAATCTAAGCAAAATTTAAAATTCAAGCTATTACTTAGCTCTTTTTTATTTGTAAAACCACAGACCCACCTACAAAAAATTATCTATTTTATGGTATACAGATTTAAAGCTGTTGACATTATTTTGAAGTAAACACTTTAAAGCACATATTATTTTAAGTATTGACAATTTTTTAAATAGTAAAACATACCTGTTATTTTTGTTCCCTCTTTGGTCTCAGAAGGCACTCCAACACCATATTCATTTTCTCCGGAGACACGGAAGTAGTAAATGGCACCTTCTTGCAAACCAGTCACTTTGTAGGACAGGCGATGACAGTTGTTTGTAACAGTGACCCACGCCTTTTTGCTAGCTTCTCGTTTTTCAATTACATAGTTCTTTACAGGTGCTCCACCATCATTTTCAGGAACATCCCAGGATAACACAGCAGATTCTTTAGTTACATCTTTTGTTGCAATATTAGATGGTGGGCCAGGGGTATCAAGAACTTTGACAATTAAAGTCAAGGTGGTAGTGTTCAGGATGTTTTGCAACGTTAATGTGTATTTTCCAGAATCATTTCTTGTTGCTTTTTCAATAGTAAGAGATGTACAATTACTTGAAGTGTCAATGCTTGCACGTGTACGGAGATCAGTGTCTGCTTTGTTCCATGTTACATTTGGGACTGGTTTTCCTCTGAAAGGAACAGTCATTGTGAACGATCCACCTGCCTTTACAATTAAAGTCTTCCGCATTTCACTGTCAATTTCAAAGGCAGGTTCTTCCTCTCTTTCTTTTGCAACCTGAGGTTCTGAGACATCACTTGGTTCACTGACACCCATTTTGTTAATGGATTTCACTCTAAAAACATACTCAGACCCTGATGTTAACCCAGTTATGGTATATTCTGTGCCTCTTAAATTCTGAATAGCTGTTGTCCAGTCAGTTTCATCAGTTTTCTTGTATTCAACTGTGTATCCTGTCACTGGAGCACCTCCATCAAACAGTGGCTTTGTCCAACTAATTGTGATATTTGACCTTGTAGAATCCATAATCTTGGGTTTAGATGGGGGTGATGGCAAGAAGATTGGATCTTCTGCCTTAATCAATGGTGTGGTTTCACTCGGGAGACTGAGACCAGCAGCATTTTCTGCATAAACCCGGAATTCATATTCACAACCCTCACGGAGACCTGATGATTTCACTCTTAAATCATAAACTGGCTTTTTGTTTACACGAATCCATCGTAGGCTGGTTTTCTCACGCCTTTCAATTACATAGCCAGAGATCTCACTGCCTCCATCAGACTCAGGTCTTGCCCAGCACAGCGTTATCGAATCTTTGCTCACACTGGTGATCTCTAAAGATGTAGGTGGAGTTGGAACTGTAAATGGGTCTAGGGCTTTGACAGCAACACTTTCTAGAGGCTCACCAACACCGTATTTGTTAACTCCCATTACTCTGAAAATATACTCATTACCTTTTAGTAATTTTGTCACTTTACAAGATGTTGTTTTAAGCTCTCCTTCACAAAGTGTCCATGCAATTCTGCTGGTCTCACGTTTTTCCACAATATAATGATCAATATCTGCACCACCATTTTCTTGAGGCGGTCCCCATGATAAATGGCACTTTTCAGCAGTAAGGCCATTTATTTCTAATGGACCTGCAGGTGGGCCAGGTCTATCAAGTACTTTACAATTAATTGCCAAAGATTTTGTTCCTGCAACATTCTGTAATGTTAGTACATACTGTCCTGAATCACCTCGGATACAGTCCTTAATGGTTATTGCAGTAGTGTAATCTGTTGAGACTATTTCAACTCTAGCTTTTCCTTCGAGCTCCTTGCCATCCTTTGTCCATGAAATCACTGGTATTGGCCGTCCTGCAACATCAGCATTGACTTTAAACACTTCTCCAGCTTTCACAACTACAATATCCCTGAATTTGGCATCCATCATAATTCTTGGAGCTTCTATATCATCTTTCACGGTCACAGGTCCAGTTGATTCAGATGGCTGACTAAAGAGTCCAGCAGCATTCTTTGCAATCACATGGAATTCGTAGCGCTGGTCTTCTGTAAGTCCACCTACATCAAAGTATGTTTCTTGCACATTAGTAAAATTACATTTTAGCCAACGACCATCTGGTAGTTCTCGGCGTTCAATAATATATCCTGTTACTTTAGCTCCACCATCGTATTCTGGTTTAGTCCACTTCAATGAGACAGATGTTCTTGTAATATTAGTAACTTCTGGTTGACCAGGAGGATCACATGGATCTCTTGCAGCAACTGGTTCACATGCTTTGCTGCATTTGCCTATTCCAGCAATGTTTTCTGCATACACACGATATTCATACATCAGTCCTTCATCAAGACCTGTAACTTTCATTTGTGTATCAGTTATGAGACTCTTGTTGACTTTTGTCCAAAGAATGCTGCTTCTTTCTTTATGCTCCAAGTGGTATCCTAGTACTACACTACCTCCATCATTAACTGGTACCTGCCAAGTTACAATCATGAAAGATTTAGTTGCATGTGCCACACGAGGTGTTCCAGGTGGACCTGGAGGCTTAAATGGATACTCTGCCACAACAGAAGGAGAATTAGTGTAAGTGCTTTTCCCATAGCGGTTTTCTGCACAAACACGGAACTGATATTCAGATCCAGTGACAAGGCGAGATACTTTAATTGATGTTCTTGCAACTGCTGCAGATACTACTTCCCATGTTGTTGTGGTAGTATCTCTCTTCTCCACAATGTAATTGCTAATATGACATCCACCATCATATGCTGGAGGTTTCCAAGACAAAGTTACACTATCAGCACTAACTTCATCAATTTTAACATCAGTTGGCGGTCCTGGTCTGTCAAGGACAACTACAGTTAGAGAAGCTGTTGTTGATCCGGCAGTATTTGAAAGATGTAATTCATATTGTCCCAGATCTTCATTTGTCGCTTCCTTGATGGACAGTGAGGTTAAAGTCTTTGATGTCTGAACATTTACCCTGGTTGTCTGTTTTAAGGGATTCCCATCCTTCTTCCAGGTAGCAGTGGGAAGAGGTCTCCCTCTGAATGGAATGTCAATCTTAAGATCATCTCCAGCTTTCACCGTGAATGTGTTAAAAAGGAGCTCAACAGATGGCTGGATTTCAATATCTTTTGCAATGACCGGGACTCCAAGTTCTCTTGGATCACTTTTTCCTTTTTCATTAACAGCAATCACCCTGAAACTGTACTCTTCTCCCATACTTAAACCTGTTATTGTTGCTTCCAATGTTTTCACCTGTGTACATGCACTCCATTTTACACTTCCTTTACTCTGCATTTCTACTATATAACCAGTAATTTTACTACCACCATCACTCTCTGGCTTTTCCCATTTAATTGAAACAGAGTTGCGAGTCACGTCAACAAGAATGACCTTTGAAGGGGGAGAAGGTGGCTCAGACACCTTAACTGGATCAGCAGTTTCTGCTGGTAAACCAGCCCCATATTCATTTACAGCTAGAACACGGAAGTAATAACTACATCCTTCTTGTAGCTGAGTAATCTTGAAGGAATTCTTAGTACAGTTGCTTGTAACTGTGGCATATGCCTTTCTTGTGGATTCTCGCTTTTCAACTACATAGTTGGTAATTTTAGCTCCGCCATCAATAAGTGGTGCTTCCCAGGCTAAAGTTACAAAATCTTTTTTCACTTCTCTGATTGTGAGGTTTAGAGGTGCACTAGGTGTATCAAGCACTCTGACATTAACAAAAGCTGATTTTTTGCCACTGTTGTTCTCTAAAGTAAGATTGTATCTACCACTATCAAATCTGTTGACATTGTCAATGACCAGCATTGTGTAGGAACTGGTGACTTCAATCTGAGCTCGCTCACTAATTGTTCCTTCTGCTTTCTCCCATTTAACTTCAGGTTCTGGTCTTCCTTTGATGGTGACAAACAGGCGTAAAGTACCACTAGCACGTACAGTGACTACTTTCCTGAGATCTGCATCAAGTTCAATTTCAGGAGGTTCAATCTTGTCCTCTGCTAAGACTGCACCAGGTATAGTCGCAGGTTCTCCTACTCCTTCTGAGTTGATGGCACAGATGCGGAAGTTATACTCCTGGTTCTCTTTTAGTTTTGTCACGGTAAACTGTTTTGCTTGTAGGCCTGTTGGTGGGGTGCAGGTAGTCCATTCATCAGCAGCAGCTTCTTTTACTTCCACTACATATCCTTTAACAGGAGCACCACCATCATAAATGGGCTTACTCCAGGCAAGGGAAACTGATGACCTGGAAGTATCTGTAACCTTTGGATTGCTAGGTGGACCTGGTGGATACAATACATCACAAGCACGATAGAAAATGGATGGCTCACTGGATTCCCCTACCCCTGCAGCATTTTCAGCAGACACTCTAAATTCATAGAAATGCCCATCAGTTAGACCTGTTACTCTGAATCGCAAGTCTGTCAGCCTTTTCTTATTGCATTTGGTCCACCGGATACCATCTTTGTCTCGTTTTTCAAGGATGTAACCTTCAATTTCAGCACCCCCATTATCTTCTGGGCGACTCCATGTAACCACCATAGAATCTTTTGTGATTGCTGAAACTTCAGGTGTTGAAGGAGGACCAGGGGGTTTGTATGGATTACGAGCCACTACCGGTTCAGATTCCAAGGGCTCTCCAATTCCATATTTATTCACTGCCATTACACGGAAAATGTATTCATTTCCAGGAAGGAGTTTGGTTACTTTGTGATTAAGAGCCTGCACCTCTGTTGCTACTTGCGTCCATGAAAGCCTACTTGTCTCTCTCTTCTCAATGATATAATGTGAAATACTAGAACCTCCATCATGCAAAGGTGGAGACCATGACAAGTAGCATTTCTCTGCAGTGACACCTGTAACATTCAAAGGTCCTTCTGGAGGTCCTGGTCTGTCAAGCACTTTTACGGTGATTGGTATAGATTTGGTGCCACCAACATTTTTGAGGTTAAGAGTATAGTGACCTCCATCCACTCTTATACAGTCTTTGACAGTGAGAATTGTTTTCTCGATGGTAGATTTAATTTCCATTCTTGCAGTTGTTTCTTCAAGGTCTTTACCATCTTTTGACCATGTAATGTCAGGAATAGGTTTGCCATGGATATCAGCTTCAAGAACAAAGGTTTCTCCAGCATGAACAACAATGACATCTCTGTATTTAGGATCCAATGAAGCTCCTGGTGCTTCAATTTCGTCTCTGGCAGTAATAGGCCCTGTACTTTCAGATGGTTCACTCAAGCAACCTGCTGCATTTCTTGCAATTACTCTGAATTCATATCGTTGGTTTTCAACAAGACCACTTACTGTAAATTCTGTTTCTAACACATTCGTAAAGCTGGCTTTCATCCAGCGACCATCTGGCAGTTCTTTCTTTTCTACAATATAACCAGTTATTTTGCTTCCACCATCATATTCTGGCTTTTTCCACTTCAATGTGATATTACTTCTTGTAACAACAATGGCCTCTGGGCGGCCAGGTGGGTCACAAGGATCTCGGGCAACATACAGTTCTGAAACTTTGCTGACTTTGCCAATGCCAACAATGTTTTCAGCAGAAACTCTGAACTCATATTCAAGACCTTCTTCAAGGCCATCTGTTTTATATTTGGTGTCCACAATAAGTGACTTGTTCTGTTTTGTCCAAAGAATGCTGTTCTTATCTTTACGCTCAAGATGGTAGCCAAGAACTTTGCTTCCTCCATCATTAACTGGTTCATGCCATTGTACGATCATATGGTCCTTGGAAGCTGCTGTAACAAATGGAGTTCCAGGTGGTCCAGGCACCTTGTAGGGGTATTGCACAACAATTGATTTAGAAGCCAAAGGAGAGCTCTTTCCATATCTATTTTCAGCAGAAATCCTGAACTGGTATTCAGTACCTGTTTTAAGCTTTGTTGCTTTGATGGTTGTTCTTGCAACTGTTGCTGACACAATGTTCCATGTGGTAGTGCTGGTGTCACGCTTTTCTACTATATAGTTGCTTATCTGGCAGCCACCAGTATAATCAGGTGGATCCCATGATAAAACAACAAAGTCTGCACTAATTTCGTCAAAGCGGACAGGTCCTCGTGGTGGGTCAGGCTTTTCTAGTACAATTATGCTCAGGTGCTCTGTTGCAGTACCTGCTGCATTTGTTGCTGTTACTGTATATTTACCAAAGTCTTCCCTGTTGCTTTCTTTAATATGTAAAATAGTTGATGTTGTCGTATTCTGAATATTTAATCTGGTCGTCTGTTTCAGTGGCTGCTCATCTTTTGTCCAAGTAATCGTAGGTTTGGGTCTACCTATAAATGGTACTTCTACCTTCAGATCCTCTCCAGCTTGTACACTATATGTATTAAACATCAGTTTGAAACTTGGCTCAATAGTCAAGTCTTTAGCTATCACAGGAATTCCAAGTGCTCTGGGATCACTTTTGCCTTTTTCATTGTAGGCAATCACACGGAATTGATATTCTTGTCCTGGACTCAAACCAGACACTTCTGCATTACATGTTTTGGTCTCACTAACAACACTCCATTTTTCTGTTCCTTTAGGCAACATTTCAACAAGGTATCCCAAAATTCTGCTACCTCCATCATGTTCAGGTTTTTCCCACGTAAGTGATGCACTTCTCTGAGTCACATCAGTGAGTGTTACTTTCCCAGGAGGCAGAGGTGGCTCTGAGGCTTTGACAGCATCCTTAGTTTCAACTGGAACACCAATTCCATATTCATTTTCAGCCATAACTCTGAAGTAATAAATTGCTCCTTCTGTAAGGTTTTCAACTTTAAAACTTGTCTTGCCACACTTAGAACTTACATTTGCAAATGCCTTCCTGGTTGACTCACGCTTGTCTATCACATAGTTCTTTACCTTTGCACCACCATCAATAATTGGTGGCTCCCAAGATAATACAGCAGAATCCTTCTTTATATCCTTTACCACTAAGTTTTGTGGGGGTCCTGGCGTGTCCAAGACTTTCACTGTAACAAATGCAGATTTAGAGCCACTGCTGTTCTCTAGCTTAAGAATATACTTTCCAGCATCATTTCTGTCACAGTTGTCAATTGAAAGTTGTGTGTAGTTTATGCCTTTATCAATCTGAACTCTTTCTGAGAATTCACCTTCTTCTCGGGACCATGTGATGTCAGGTGTTGGTCGTCCTCTGAATGGTATGTGAATCCTAGCAGACCCACCAGCTCTAACCACTATCCCTTTCCTTAACTCTGAATCAATATCAAGTTCTGGAGCTTCAAGTTTGTCTTCTGGTTTAATAGTACCAGGAACTGATGCAGCCTCTCCCACACCAATCTTGTTGAGAGCACACACACGTAGTTTGTATTCTTGATGTTCAGTAAGCTTTTTGATCTCAAATCGAGTGGCACGTATACCTGTCTGTGGAGTAACAAGGGACCATTCATCTTCATCTGCTTTACAGATTTCTACAAGGTATCCCTGGATTTCACAACCACCATCATAAATAGGTTTACTCCAACCAACTATAACTGAACTTTTGGTGGTATCCACAACATGGGCATTTGTAGGTGGGCCAGGCTTGAACATTGGGTCACAAGCTTTGAAGTAGGGAGAAACTTGGCTTGGTTCACCAACTCCAGCAGCATTTTCAGCAGAAACTCTGAATTCATATTCATGATCTTCTGTTAAACCTGTAACTCTTAATCGCAAATCTGTAATACGGCGTTTATTGCATTTTATCCATCTGATGCCTGCTCGGTCTCTCTTTTCTACAATGTAACCTATGATTTCACTTCCTCCATCACTGTCTGGCCGAGTCCAGCAGACAGTCATAGAATCCTTGGTGATGTTGGTAATTTCCAAGGCTTTTGGTGGTCCAGGAACCACAAATGGATTTCTCATCATTACTGGCACAGATTCTAATGGCTCACCAACCCCATATTTGTTAACTGCCATGATACGGAAGACATATTCATTTCCTTCCAACAGTTTTGTTACTTTCAGCATTGTAGGCAAAACTTCTGAAGCAACCACAGTCCATGCCAGGCGGCTAGTTTCTCTCTTCTCTACAATGTAATGAGAAATATCACTGCCACCATCATGAAGAGGAGGACCCCAAGCCAGTGCACATTTTTCAGCTGTAACTCCTGTCACTTGGACTGGGCCCTCTGGAGGTCCTGGCCTGTCCAAGACTTTTACATTTACTGTTACTGTCTTTGTTCCTGCAACATTAGAGGCTTCTAGAATGTACTGTCCACCATCAACTCTAATAGCATCTTTTACAATTATTAATGCACTGAAATCTGTGTTCTTTATTTCACATCTAGCAGTGTCCTCAAGCTCTTTATCTCCTTTGTACCACTTAATGGTCGGTAGTGGCTTTCCATGAACATCAGCCTCAAGTCTGAATGTTTCACCAGCATTTACAACAATAGTGTCTTTGTACTTTGGATCCATTGAAATTCGTGGAAGTTCAACTTCGTCCCTTGCTGTTATTGGTCCTGTACTGTCAGAAGGTTTGCTTATTGCACCTGCAGCATTCTTTGCAATTACTCTAAATTCGTATCTTTGGTCTTCTGTGAGTCCTGTTACAGTGAACTGAGTTTCAATGATATTTGTGAAGCTTGCTTTCATCCAGCGACCATCTGGTAAGTCACGTTTCTCTACAATATAACCAGTAACCTTACTTCCACCATCATATTCTGGTTTGGCCCATTGTAGAGTAATAGAGCTTCTTTTTATTATTATAGCTTCTGGGCGACCCGGAGGATCACATGGATCACGAGCTACATAGCACTCAGAAACTTTACTTGTTCTGCCTACACCAACAATATTTTCTGCAGAAACTCGAAACTCATATTCAATTCCTTCTTCAAGGTTATTTGTCTTAAAACTTGTGTCCTGAATAATGGTCTTGTTTACTTTAGTCCATAGAATGCTGTTTTTCTCCTTTCTCTCAAGATGGTAGCCCAACACTCTACTGCCACCATCATTTACTGGTTCATGCCATTGTACAACCATGGAGTCTTTTGTAACTGTTGTCACAAATGGTGTACCAGGAGGTCCTGGTTCCTTGTAGGGATACTGTGCTACAACTGGTGCAGATTCCAATGCAAAACTCTGCCCATACCTGTTCTCAGCAAATATTCTGAACTGGTACTCCGAACCAGTTTTCAGTTTAGTCACCTTCAGTGTAGTCCTTGCAACAGTAGCTGAAACTGTTTCCCATACAGTGGTCGTTGTATCTCTCTTGTGGACAACATAGTTGGTGATTTGGCAGCCGCCTGTGTACACTGGGGGATTCCATGACAGGGTAATACTTTCTGCACTTATTTCATCAAACTTCACAGGTCCAACTGGAGGGTCAGGTTTGTCTAGAGTAATAATTTGAACAGAGGCAGACTTCTGCCCAACCACATTAGACACAGTGATTTCATAAGTGCCACTGTCTTCTTTGCTAGTTTCCTTAAGGTTCAATATAGTGAGATCAGCTGAATCGCTAACATTGATTCTCGTTGTCTGTCTTAATGGCTGGCCATCTTTAACCCAGGTAACAGTTGGTTTAGGTCGACCTGCAATTGGTATTTCTACTTTTAGGTCCTGTCCCACCTGAACACTGTAACTGTGGAAAGCAGGTCTTACATCAGGTTCAATCACCAGGTCTTTGGCAACTATTGGAACTGCAAGTGCTCTAGGATCACTCTTTCCCTTTTCATTTACAGCCATTACTCTAAAAAGATATTCTTCCCCTTGAGTTAGGTTCGTAACAACTGCTTCAAGTGTTTTTACACGAGCACACTCTGACCACTTCTCACTACCCTTTGCTTGCATTTCAACAATATACTGTATGATTTTGCTACCGCCATCATGTTCAGGTTTTGCCCAGCTTAGCGAGACACTATTTCTTGTGACATCATCCACTGTTATTTTCCCAGGAGGCTGTGGAACTTCAGCAACTTTAATTGGGTCACTGGTTTCTGCAGGGAGGCCAATTCCATATTCATTCTCAGCAGAAATTCTGAAGAAGTAATAGCAGCCCTCCTGAAGTTGATCTACTTTCCATGATGTTTTGTGGCAGTTTGTTACAACAGCTGCGTATGCCTTCCTTGTTGCTTCACGCTTTTCAATAATGAAATTCTTTATTTTTGCTCCACCATCCAAAAGAGGAGGCTCCCATGAAAGTGACACAGAGTCTTTAGTGATCTCTCTGATTTTTAAATTAACAGGTGCACTTGGGGTATCCAGTACTCTTACACTGACAAAGGCAGACTTCGTTCCACTGCTGTTTTCCAAGGTCAGAGTATACTTTCCACTATCAAATCTGTTAACATTATCCAGAACAAGCGAAGTAAAACTACTAGTGGTGTCAATAATAGCCGCTTCTCTGATGTCACCATCCACTTTACCCCATTTTACTTCAGGGGTTGGCCGACCTCTGATGGGAACAAACAATCTTAAGGAACCTCCTGCTCTCACATTTACAATCTTCCTTAATTCCATGTCAAGGTCAAGGTCTGGTGCCTCCATCTTCTCTTCTACAATGACAGAACCAGGAACATCTGCATGCTCTCCCACTCCTGCTTTATTAACTGCACATACACGGAATTTGTATTCATGTTTTTCCACTAATTTTTCTACTTCCATGTGAGTATTCTTAATTCCAGTTGGAGGGGTACAAATTGCCCATTCACCATCACTTACATCACATTTTTCCACAATGTATCCCTGAATTTCAGAGCCGCCATCATATATAGGTTTACCCCATGAAAGAAAAACTGAGGATCTTGTAACATCCGTAACTTTGGGATTATTGGGTGGACCTGGCTTGTAAATAGGATCACATGCTTTGTAGTAAGTAGAAGGTGGACTTGGTTCACTAACACCAGCAGCATTTTCAGCTGAAACTCTGTACTCATAATCATGATTTTCTATAAGACCAGTCACTCTGAATCGCAGTTCACTTATCAGGCGTTTGTTACACCTTGTCCAGCGAATACCTTCCTTGTCTCGTTTTTCAAGGACGTAGCCTAGGATTTCACTGCCACCATCTGAGGCTGGTCTTTCCCATACAACTATCATAGAATCCTTGGTCACTGCTGTGACTTCTGGAGCCTTTGGAGGAAGTGGCACAACAAATGGATTCTTTGCGACTACTGGGTCAGATTCAAGAGGTTCACCAACACCGTATTTATTTACTGCCATGATGCGGAAAACATACTCATTTCCTTCTAGAAGTTTTGTAACTTTGCAATTCAAGGTTTGCACATTTGAGTCAACAATAGTCCACACCAAGCGACTGGTTTCCCTTTTTTCTACAACATAGTGTGAAATATCGCTACCACCATCTTGTAGTGGTGGTTTCCATGACAGTGTGCATTTTTCAGCTGTAACGCCTGTAAACTCAACAGGTCCTTCAGGAGGTCCAGGTCTATCAAGAACTTTGACATTAACAGGAGCCCTCTTTTCTCCTGCAACATTCTTTGCCAGTAGTACATACTGCCCACTGTCAACTCTAGTGGCTTCCTTTACACTGAGGCTTGTTGCAAAATCAGTAGTTTTTATTTCCATATGAGCGGTGCTTGTCAGTTCACGATCACCTTTTAACCACTGAATGGAAGGTATTGGTTTGCCATGAACATCAGCATCAAGCTTGAATGACTCACCAGCATGGACTACAATAGTGTCTCTGTATTTTGGATCCATACTTATTTGAGGTGGTTCTACTTCATCTCTTGCTGTAATTGCCCCTGAGCTCTCAGATGGTTCACTGAAAACACCTGCAGCATTTCGTGCTATAACACGAAACTCGTATCTCTGGTTTTCAACAAGACCAGTTACTTCAAACTGAGTATCAATGACATTTGTAAAGCTTGCTTTCATCCAACGGCCATCAGGTATTTCCTTCTTTTCAACAACATAACCTGTGATTTTACTTCCACCATCATATATAGGTTTCTTCCACTGGAGTGTTACTGAGCTTCTTGTGACAATTACAGGTTCTGGACGACCTGGAGGGTCACATGGGTCACGTGCAGTATAGCATTCAGATGCTCTACTTGCCTTTCCAATTCCCACAATGTTTTCTGCATAGACTCTGAATTCATATTCAAGACCTTCCTCAAGGCCAGTTGTCTTAAATTTGGTGTCTGGAAGAGGTGTTTTATTTAGTTTAGCCCACAGAATGCTGTTTCTTTCTTTGCGCTCCAAGTGATAGCCAATGATCCTGCTGCCACCATCACTGACTGGTTCATGCCATTGTACCACCATGCTGTCTTTTGAGATATTCGTTACAAAAGGAGTTCCAGGTGGACCAGGAACTTTAAATGGGTATTGGGCTATTATTGACTCTGAGGTGAGATATGTACTCTTGCCATATCTATTCTCAGCTGCGATTCTGAACTGATATTCACAGCCAGTCTTCAAACGACATGCTTTTATAGTTGTTCTTGCAACAGTAGCTGACACAATGTGCCAAGTTGTGGTGGAAGTGTCTCTTCTTTCTACAATGTAATTATTGATAGAGCTACCACCATCATACTTGGGTGGTTCCCAGGATATGGTAATACTATCTGCTGTTACTTCATCTACTTTTACTGGTCCAGTTGGAGGTCCTGGTTTGTCAAGGACAACAATATTTAGTGTCTCAGTTGCTTCACCAGCAGAGTTTGTAAGTTTAACTAAATATGTTCCCACATCTTCTCTGCATGCTTCCTTTATTGTTAACACTGTGTTGTTTTCTGAGCTTTCTGCATTTACTCTTGTAGTCTGCTTCAATGCCACGTTGTCTTTATGCCAAGACACTGCTGGTTTGGGTCTACCAACAAAAGGAACATCAACCTTTAAGTCCTCTCCTGCTAGAACACTGAAAGTGGTAAAGAGTAGTTTGAAAGCTGGTGGGATCACAAGATCCTTTGCAACAACTGGTATACCCAGCTGGCGAGGATCACTGATACCTTTCTCATTCTGAGCTGAAACACGGAAGGTGTATTCTTCACCTTGGATCAATCCTGTGATGGTGGCTTCAGTAACTTTTACCGTAGCACAGGTTGACCACTTTTCACTGCCTTTGCTTTGCATTTCTACAATATATCCCAGAATTCTGCTACCACCATCATGTTCAGGCTTTTCCCAAGATAAGGTTACACTATTTCTTGTCACATCCAACAAAGTTATTTTCCCTGGTGGAAGTGGCCTTTCTGATACTTTTATGGATTCTGAAGTTTCAACTGGAAGGCCTATTCCATACTCATTTTCAGCTAGGACTCTGAAGTAGTAGTTGCAGCCTTCTTGCAGTGAATCAACTTTCCAGGTGGTCTTGTGGCAATTGGCATTAACAGTTGAATAAGCTTTTCTTGTTGATTCACGCTTTTCAACAATGTAATTTTTTATTTTAGAGCCACCATCTATGAGAGGAGGCTCCCATGTGAGTGTAACTGAAGATTTTGTAACTTCCTTTATTTTCAAATCTTGAGGTGCCCCTGGAGTATCAAGAACTCTGACATTCACAAATGCTGTCTTACTACCTGAGCTGTTTTCAATTGTCAGTATGTATTTGCCACTATCAAATCTATTTACATTTTCAACAATAAGTAAAGTATAAGAGCTTGTTGATTCAATGCTTGCTCTATCCAAAGATTCCCCATGTTCTCTTGTCCATTTTACTTCAGGTGCTGGTCTTCCTTTAATTGGGACAAAGAGTCTCAGAGTACAGCAAGCTCTAATAGTTACAACTTTACGTAGTTCTGCATCAAGTTCAATCTCTGGAGGTAGCATTCTTTCTTCAGCTTTTGGAGTGCCAGGAACAAGAGCAGGTTCCCCAAGACCTTCAGAGTTCATAGCATATATCCGTATTTTATATTCTTGATTTTCCTTCAAGTCAGTGATGGTAAAAGAAGTGGCCTTTAGACCCATTGGTGGAGTTACAATCTTCCACTCATCTTCTTCAGGTAGTGCAATCTCAACCATGTAACCTGTGATCTCCGAACCACCATCATATATTGGTTTGTTCCATGCTATTGTAATAGAGGACTTGCTGCTATCCAAAACACGAGGATTACCTGGAGGACCAGGCTTAAATACAGTATCACAGGCTTTGTAGAATGGACTGGTTGGGCTTGGCTCACTGACACCAGCAGCATTTTCTGCCATGACTCTGTACTCATATTCATGGCCTTCTGTCAGTCCAGACACTTTATAACGTAAGTCAGTAACAACCCTTTTGTTACATTTCACCCACCGAAGACCAGTCTTGTCTCGACGTTCCACAATATAGTTAGTTATTGGGCTCCCACCATCAGAATCAGGATGGCCCCAACAGACAACCATAGAATCCTTTGTAATTGCTGTAACTTCAGGCGTTTTAGGTGGATCAGGTGGAACATATGGATTTACTGCAAGAATGGGCTCTGATTCCAGAGGCTCACCAACTCCATATTTGTTAACAGCCATAACTCGAAACACATACTCATTGCCCTTCAACAGTTTAGTAACCTTCAGTTTAGTCACTGGAACTTCTGTGCCTACAGATGTCCATGCCAATCTACTTGTTTCACGTTTTTCAACCACATAATGGTCAATCTTTGCTCCTCCATCATCCAGTGGGGGTAGCCATGACAGCACACATTTTTCTGCAGTGACTTCAGACACAGTCAAAGGCCCTTCTGGAGGACCTGGTCTATCAAGAACTTTAACATTGAAGATATGCTTGGCAAAGCCACCAGGGTTTGTTGCAGTAAGCGTATAAGCACCACCATCTCTTCTTGAGGAATCTTTGTTGATGAGAATGGTAGAGAAATCTGCTATTTTTATTTCTAATTTTGCTGTGTCTTCAAGTTCTTTTTCTCCCTTTGTCCAGGTCATAGTTGGTGGAGGGCGACCTGAAACATCAGCCTCAAGTCTGAAAACTTCACCTGCTTTCAGCACTATGGTGTCCTTGTATTTAGCATCCACCTTTATCCTTGGTGCTTCAATGTCATCTCTACAAGTGATTGCATCTGATGGCTCTGAGGGCTGACTAACAGCTCCACCAGCATTCCTAGCAATGACACGGAATTCATAGGCAGCATCTTCTGTCAAACCACTTACAGTGAATTCAGTCTCTAGTATATTGCTGAAATTAGCCTTCAGCCAACGGCCATTAGGAAGGTCTCTTTTTTCAACAGTGTAGCCAGTTATCTTAAAACCTCCATTATATTCTGGTTTAGTCCACTTCAGTGTAACTGCATGTCTTGTGATGTTCAGAGGTATTGGCTTACCAGGCGGATCTATTGGGTCCAGGGCAAACACAGGCTCAGAAGGCTTGCTTGGCTTACTCTTCCCAGCCAGATTTTCTGCTATAACACGGAATTCATATGCAATGCCATCGGTAAGTCCAGACGATTTAAAGATATTTCCTGACACCAACATTTTACTTACAGTCTGCCAAACAATGCTGTTTCGCTCTTTTCTTTCAATGTGATATCCCAGTATTGGGCTCCCACCATCAGTAACTGGCTCATTCCAGCTAATGGTCATGGTTTCTTTGGTGACTGCAATCACCTGAGGAGTGCCAGGAGGCCCAGGCACCTTAAATGGGTAGTTGGCAACTACAGACTCTGAAGTAATGGCTGGACCAACTCCATATCTGTTTTGAGCTTTAACGCGGAACTGATACTCAACCCCAGTAGTAAGACGAATGGCTTTAAATGTAGTACGGATCACTGTAGTTGCCAATTCAGTCCATGTGGTACTGTCAGTCTGACGTATTTCTACAACGTAGTTACTTATTGGTACACCACCATCATTCAAAGGAGGCTCCCATGAGAATGTTAGGAAATCACATGAAATTTCTTCAAATTTGATTGGTCCAGTAGGTGGTCCAGGTATGTCATGAACCTGAACTGTGATTACTTCACTAACTTCTCCAACAATATTTTTAGCTGACAGTGGATATTGACCACTATCACTTCTAACACATTCATTGATGGTCAGTATGGTTGCAGTTGCTGTATTTTCATAATTTACCCTTTGTGTTTGCTTAAGTATCTGGTCTTCTTTCTTCCAAGTCACAGTAGGCCTTGGACGACCAAGTACAGGGATTTCAATCTTGATATTGTCACCAGCTTTGGCAATGACTGTTTTCTGGTAAATAGCGCGGAGGTCAAACTCTGGTAGCATTGTTTGCTCCTTGATAATAACTGGTCTGCTTTCCCTTGGGGCACTTCTTCCAGCACTGTTAACTGCCATAACCTGGAAAGTATACTCTTCATTTTCAGTTAGATTCTTTACTACACAGTCCAGCGTTTTTACAGTGGTGATGTGTGCCCACTGGTTGGTTCCTTTTCTCTGTGCTTCAATTACATACCCAGTGATCTTGCTGCCACCATCATGTTCTGGTTTTGGCCAAGCTAGGCTAACTGAGTTCCGTGTTACATCCATAATATTAAGGCTCTCAGGTGGGGATGGGGCCTCAGAAGCTTTTACTGGTTCTGTAGTTTCAGCTGGTTCACCAATACCATACTCATTTTCAGCAAGTACTCTGAAATAGTATTCACAGCCCTCAGCCAGATTAGGAATCCTGAAGGAACACTTCTGGCAGTTGGTTGTGACTGTTGAATATGCCTTGCGAGTTGATTCACGTTTCTCAACAATGTAGTTTGTGATACGTGAACCTCCATCTACCAGAGGCATATCCCATTGGAGGGTGATGCTGTCTTTGGTTATTTCTCTAGGCTTAAGGTTTATTGGTGGACCTGGTGTATCCAAGACTTTTACATTTACAAAGCCAGTCTTCTTACCAGCAGCGTTTTCAAGAGTCATTACGTATTTTCCTGCATCATATCTGGTGCACTCAGTGACAATCAAGAGTGTAAAAGAGTCAGTATTTTCAATACTGGCACGTCCTTTGAGTGAAAGATCATCTTTTGTCCATGTAACTTCTGGAGTTGGACGTCCTTTGATTGGTACGAAAATCCGAATAGTTAATCCAGCTCTAACAACAAGCGTTCTTCTTAGCTCAGCATCCAGTTCAAAGTCAGGAATCTCTTCTCGGTCAGTGATTTCAACATTTGGAATTATGACTGGTTCTCCAACACCTGCAGCATTCATGGCAGAGATTCTGAAATTATACTTGGCCCCAGTCTGCAGATGAGCTACAACAAACTGAGTGATTCTTAAAGCAGTCCCTATCGTGTCTTTCACCCATTCATCTTCTCCTTCTTTTTGATGTTCTACTATATAGCCAGTGATTTCAAGACCACCATCATAGTGAGGCTTGCCCCAGGCTAAAGATGCGCTTGTCTTCGTGGTATCAGTCACTCTTGGATTTGCAGGTGGACCTGGTGGGTCTAAAAAGCAAAAAAAATGATAAAGCATTACATCACAGAAGGAGTCATTCTTATGCTCTCTGAATGTGCTCTCTACCCAACCCACCCACTCCAAAAAGAAAAAGCATGATACTAACATGCAACATCTTTGCAAAGGACTGAGTTTGAAGTATCACTTGGTGGTCCAACTCCAGCTCTATTTTCTGCACTGACACGGAATTCATATTCGTTTCCTTCCAGCAGACCAGTTACTTTGCATCTAAGATCCGAAACTGGTTTCTTTGTTGCTCTCACCCATCTTAAACCTTTCTTTTCTCTTCGCTCCACATGGTAACCTGTGATTTCACTTCCACCATCATCAACTGGCCTCTTCCAGGTAACTGTGACAGTATTTTTAGTCACATTTGTTACTTCTGGTTTTCCAGGAGGGCCTGGAGGACCTTTTCAGGAATAAAAAAGTATAGTTAACCAAAAAAATCCAGTCTTTAGAAATTTATAAAATTAATAAAACCACACTGGAATCTCTTAGCTTGTTCTACTTACCGAATCTATCCACCATTTTAACTGGTTCTGATTGTACTGGTTCACCCTTGCCATACTGATTTACTGCTGAGACACGGAAAACATACTCATTTCCTTGAATGAGCTTGCTAACAACATGCCTACAGCTCTCAATGTTTTCAGCAACCAAGGTCCAGAGCAGTCGACTAGTTTCTCTCTTTTCAAGAACATATGATTTTACTGGTGATCCACCATCTTCTGCGGGAGGTGTCCATGTAAGAGTTGCTTTTTCTGCTGAAACATTGCTGATCTCAATAGGCCCTGGAGGTCCTGGAATATCTAAAACTTTCACATGTACAGTCTCCTGCTTAGTGCCAAAAGGATTGGTTGCAGTAATTGTGTATTCTCCAGAATCTTTTCTGGCTGCATATTTGACAGTTAGAGTAGATGAAGTTGGTTTGGTTTCAATGTGCACAAGCTCTGAAGGTCTAAAATCTTTTCCAGCTTTTGACCATGCTGAAGTTGGAGGTGGTTTGCCACGAATACTAATAGCAGACAGTGTGATGGTTTCCCCTGCTTTTACTGTTAAACCTTCCTTCAAAGGAGGATCCAGAACAATGCTTGGTGCCTCTGTCAAAACAAAGACAAAAACCACTGATTGTTACAACAAGAACACAGGGATAAGAAACAAAAGAGATTTGATAATAATTATTGAAATAAAATTCTACCTTTTCATTGCCATCTACATACCATACTCATCCTTGCATATTATGGTTCCTGTGGGTTCAGATGGAGGACTGATAGCTCCAGCGGTGTTCTTTGCTCTAATTCTGAATTCATATTTGCAGCCTTCAGTAAGGTCAGTTACAGTAAATGCACAGTCTGGAACATTCACGTGATTAGCTTTCATCCAAGTCTTTTTGGGTAAATCACGCTTTTCAACAATATAGCCAGTTAATTTATGTCCACCATCATATTTTGGTTCTGTCCAAATGAGTGTTACTGAGTTCCTGGTTACATTGATAACTTCAGGTTTCCCAGGAGGATCTAGAAGAAAAAATAATAAATAGCAGTCAAAGAAAAGCTATTTCAAATTTCAGAGTTTTTATTTTTATTCTCCTGATGACTTACCAATAGGATCAAGTGCCACAACTGGTTCAGATGGAAGACTTGGTTTACCTACTCCAGCCATATTGATCGCCATTACTCTGAATTCATATTCCAGACCTTCAGTTAACCCTGTCACTCTGAAATCTTTCATTCTTATTGGCGTTGTATTTGCTCTCTTCCACAGAAGACTATTTCTTTCTTTAACTTCAATGTGATAACCTAGAAGATAAATGATGAGATGAAAATATGGGGGGGTTTTCAAGAAATCTTAATTTCTCACAGCATTGTGAAACATCATACTGCTTGTATTGCACGCTGCATGTGCATTGTGCAAGAGGAGCACTGAAAACCAGGTTAAGAAATGGATGTGGACATAAATGACAGATGTAATTACCATGAGGAGGTGTTTGTAAATGCAAATTACTAAGTTTGTATAACCAAGTATTGTCATATACAGGCGAGTTTGGGTTTATTTCTTTACATATTTTGGCTCTGAGCAAAGATATTGTTTCTCAGTATTTTCCCAACATCTGAGTCATTTCTTTTTTTAAATAAGAAGTAAACCAACAAAATCAGTCAATTAATCAGTCAATCAGTCTCTCAAATTAATGCATAAAAACCTGTTACTTTTATCTTATCTTTTGACAGAGAGAAAGAACTATTAAGAACTGAAATACTAGAGAGGTTTTGGGGGATGTACCTGTGATTGGTGAGCCTCCATTTCTTCTGGGATCAGTCCAAGTTAAAGCTACAGACTCATGCCGAACAGCAACAATAGTGGGAGGTGGAGGAGCATCTGGGACATCTAAACAATATTGAAAAAATGCAGTAATGTTAATAATTATTATCACCTCTAAAACAATTTCTTTTAGATTTCAGAAATTATAATGGATACTTACCAAATGGATGTTTTGCAATGACAGGCTCGGATTTAAGACCTTCCCCTACTCCATATTTATTTTCAGCCCTGATCCTAAATGTATATTCATTTCCTTCATGAAGTCTCGTAACTCTAAATGTGGTTTTCTGGACTGCAGAGGCACAAGTCACCCACTTATTGTTTACATTATCTCTCTTCTCTAGAACATAGTTAGTGATTTCTGAACCACCATCATCTTTTGGAGGGCCCCATTTTAAGGTTATGGCATCAGCTGTGACTTCTTCAAATTTCACTGGACCTGTTGGTATGCCAGGTTTGCCAACAACTTTCACAAAAATAGTGCCTTCCTTGCTGCCAGCAACATTCCTCAGAGTTATTGTGTATTTTCCTGCATCAGCTTTCTGGCAGTCATGTACTACAAGGGTGGTGTTAACTGCTGTAGATTCAAATGCAACTCTTCCACTCTCAGTAATTGCCTGGTCTTCATCCTTCTTCCAAGTTACGGTTGGGACAGGCTTGCCTTTCATAGGGATTTTAAGACGGAAATTGCTACCCTCTTTAGCTGTATAGCACAAATCAGGTAGATCTCTTAAGTCAAGTTCAGGTACCGCTGTGAAAAATGAAGGAAACCAATTATTCCACTATGCATAAACTCTGTGGTAAAGTTAAGATGCTGTTTTAAAGGTGTTCTATTTCTATATATACATGGTAATGATAATATACATAAAATATATTTTGGGTAAGTAAAGCATTGAGTTAATGATCTTGCTTCTTACCAACATCATCTCTTGCTACAATTGTGATCTCTGATGGAGTTCCATATCCAGCATCATTTTGGGCCCTCACTCTAAAAGTGTATTCTTGTCCTTCTTTTAAGTCTCTCATTGAAAAATGGAGGTTCTTTCCCCGCATGACTTCTTGCCATTTATCGTCACCAACCAGAAGCTCAACAATATATGCAGAAATACGGCTTCCACCATCACTGATAGGTTTCTTCCATACCAAATTGCATGAGGATTTTGTTACAGCTGAAGCTTTTAGATCCACAACCCGCCCAGGTGTTTCTAGAAGGAAGAAAAGCATAATAAGTTTTCATTCAAGCTAAAACCAAAGGTTATTTTAATCAAAAAAATAGGTGAAAATGATTAATTTTTCTTACCAGAAGCTTTGACAGCATCACGAGTTTCACAAGGATCACCGATACCATATTCATTTTCAGCAAAAACTCTGAAGAAGTAAGATTTGCCTTCTTCTAAATTAGTTATCCTATAGCTTGTCTTTGGACATTCTGTTGTTACTGTGGACCATGATTTTCTTTCTGCATCACGTTTTTCAACAACATAATTTGTGATTGGACTACCCCCATCTACTAGAGGAGGTTCCCATGTAATGAAGGCAGAATCTTTAGATGCTTCCTTTACAATCAGGTTAATGGGCGGGCCTGGAGTATCTGGATAAACACAACACCATATTTGATTTAGTAAGGAAATTTTAAAAACCAGTTAAAAAGTTAACAAATATATTATAAGGGGGAAAGCCCTGAGACTTACCAAGTACTTTTACAACAATGGTGTACGACTTTTTGCCACAGCTGTTCTCCAGACTGAGGACGTATTTTCCAGCATCATATTTATTTACATTTTCACAACGCAGGAAAGTATCAAAATCAGTTGACTTGATGTCTAATCCTTGTCTATCTCTTAAGTTGGCACCCACTTTAGACCATGAAATCTTAGGAGGTGGACGTCCTCTTACTGGCACGTAAAGTCTCATTGTGACTCCAGCACGCAACACAAGGACTTTCCTTAGTTCTGCATCAAGTTCTCCTTCAGGTGGAACTGTGTGTTTAAGAAAAAAACCCATGTAATTAAAGCATCATCTTTAAGACGATCACAAAAGTTACTGTGACAAAACCTCCCTTTTTATTGGTATTTCACTAGACTAACCAACTTCTCATGTCTGTGATGATGTTATTAAGTGTCCTGACTCCTGTTTGAAGATAATTTGAAAATATACCTTTTTTCTTGCACTGATTTCACCTCTTTTTTTTTTTTTCTTTCTGCCTTTACACCCTTTATTTTAGAAAGGCTATTAGTTTCTCTAGAATTCAAAGGAGTTTCAGAGCCTCCTGGACTCTAATGCTTTTCTTGAACTAAAACAGATTTTTGAAGCAATGCTTTTGTACATACAGCAAAACGCCTACAAAAGCCAGCACGTCTCTTAAGGAATAAGTGTCATACAATCAAAGAGTATCATACAGCTGCTTAAAAGAGTAATCATGGCTTAAAATTATTTAAAATATATGAAGGTGACTAAAAGTTTTAAGAAAGATGAGAGATCTGAAAATTCCAATTTTCGGATTAGAAAAATAAAAAAATCTCGAACACCCAGTAGGAGGCAGAAGGCTATAAAACACACAAATGAAAAAAGCAGATGCCAAATTCTATTCTGTTCCTTGTTTTCTTCCAAATTACCCTGTTAGCCCATATTTTTTTGAGTAAAAACATATTCCAAATTAATCTGCACTTGTGACCTGTGACAAAGTGTGTCTTTGAAACTAATCCCATAAATTGAAACAAAAGTCAACAAGGCAATCTGTTTTCAGTGAACATACTTAAAATGTCTTTAGCAGTGTGTTTATCAGGAACATCACTTGGATCGCTGTATCCAATCTTATTGACAGCATAAACACGGAACTGGTACTCTGTATCTTCCATCAGCCCTGTTACCACAAATTGTGTAGCCTGTAAATTCTTGGGTAGATTGCATCTGACCCAGTTGTCTGTGTCAGCTCGTTTTGATTCCACTAAATAACCAATGATAGGGCTTCCTCCATCATATGCTGGTTTGCTCCATGACAGGCTTATTGAATTACGAGTAGTATCAACCACTTTTGGGAAAGCAGGTGGGCCAGGAGGATCTGGGAATTAAAACAACATCAAGTTAGCGTGCCAAGTGCTGCATGATAATATTTGGAAATAATAATGGAAAATATTGGAGACTTTTAGCTTACATTGAGGATCACGAGCATACACTGCTTTAGATGGTGCGCTAGGCTTGCCAGGTCCAGCCTTATTCAGTGCTATCACCCGGAACTCATATTCTGTTCCTTCTTGGAGTCCAGTAGCTTTAACAGTTCTTTCAATGACAGGCTTTCTGTTTACTTTTGTCCAGTTAAGAGCCTTCGTTTCACGCTTTTCTAGTATATAACCAGTTATTGGGGATCCACCATCACTAGCTGGTGGCTTCCAGCTAACAGTCATAAAGTCTTTTGTTACATTGCTAATTACTGGTGGCTCACAAGGTCCGGGTACATCTGTGGAGATTTATTTGAAAATTACATTCACATTCAGAAGTACAGACAAAAACACAGTCAGTAATGAAACAATTCAACAAAGCACTTACCATATGGGTTCTTGGCAACTGCTGGTTCAGTTAAGATGGGGTCTCCAACACCATATTTATTTTCAGCACAAATGCGGAACTGATACTCATGTCCTTCTATTAGTTTCTCCACTGTGCAGCTTGTAATGGGTACATTGGCACTGACTTGGGCCCAGTTAGGTCTGCTTGTTTCACGCTTGTCTACAATGTAGTTAGTAATTTCTGAACCTCCATCTTCCAGAGGAGGCTCCCATGAAAGCATTGCACGATCTGCATACATGTGTTTGATTTTGACAGATGCTGGTGGGCCAGGCTTATCTAGAAAAATTAACATCACATTGTTATAGTTCTATTTTTTGCTATATCATTTAATTATAAAAGTATTTATTAATAGACACTCTTTAGCTTACCAAGTACTTTAAGCCTAATAGTTGCTGACTTTGATCCACTTGCATTTTCAGCAGTAATAGTGTAGTCTCCTGTTTGCTTCCTGTTAACACTGAACAACTCAACTGTAGCAAGATTTCTCTTTGTGGTGATCTTAACACCTTCAGATGGCTTTAAAACCTCTCCTTCTTTCTTCCATGTGATTGCTGGCATTGGCTTGCCATACACATTTGCCTCCAAACGCACGTTAGTTCCAGCTTTTACTGTAAGCTGTGATTGCATAGACAGATCCAACTCTATTCTGGGAGGAACTGAAAGGAAAAAGTCCAAGAGTTAATCAATCCAGAACGAGATAAATGCCTCATTCTCCACATGAGTGTTAGTCCCCAACATGCACAGACTCTTATCAGAGCTATCAAATGTTTTTATACTCCTTACCATTTTCTGGATGAATAGTCACTGGATCAGAAGGTTCTGAAGGTTGGCTAATATTAACTGCTGTCTTGGCAATTGCTCTAAATTGGTACTGAGCATTTTCTTCCAAACCAGTCACAGTGTACTCTTCTGCGGGTATTTGATATGGAGTTGTATTGCACCGAACCCACTTATCACCAGGTAATTTGCAAGCTTCCACAAAGTAGCCAATAAGTTTGCTACCACCATCATGCTTTGGTCTTGTCCATACCAGTGATGCAGTACTCTTAGTAACATCAATAACTTCAGGTTTTCCAGGGGGATCTATGGTAAATAAAAATATATTATAGTATATTTTTCCAAAGAGGAGCTAACACATTTAAAAATGGGTTTAATATTATTGGATCCTATTTACTGCATACCTAGACAGTGCAGTCAGAATGACATCATGAAAGTATAAACAGATGGGCAAACTAAAAATTATAATAGGTTGGAGACATATTGAAAATTATCATAAAAATAGTCTGTTGCGAAGTATTGGTATGGATGGCTTACCAACTGGTGCTCTTGCTGTGACAAACTCGGTTGGTTTACTAGGTTTACTTGCTCCAGCTCTGTTCAATGCATAAATTCTGAAAGTATACTCAAGACCTTCGATGAGGCCCACACAAGGGTACTCTGTGGAGCGCACAGCTGTGTCGTTAGCTTTCACCCACAGTAAACTGTTCCTCTCTTTGCGTTCTATAAGATAACCAGTGATTGGACTGCCTCCATCGCTATCTGGTTTATCCCAAGCAACAAAAATGCAGTCCTTATTGACTTTGGTAATACGTGCATTCTTTGGTTCACTGGGAACATCTAGAAAGGAATACAAAGACAGATATCAATTGTATGTTTTCTTACTAGAAAGTTTAAATAGAGAAATGCTGCTATCAAAAACTAGCATACCAAATGGGTATCTTGCAATCATCTTGCCAGAAACAAGTGGCTCAGAAATCCCAAAACGATTTTCAGCACGAACACGGAACATATACTCTTCCCCAGGAATCAGTTTTCCAATTCTGCAGCTTGTCTTTGTGACAGAAGATAAAGCTGTCACCCAGTCTCCCCGGCTTACATCACATTTCTCAACTACATAGTTTGTAATGTTGCTGCCACCATCTTCAAGAGGTATGTGCCATGAAAGAGTGCAAGCATCGGCATCTATTTCAGAAATATCAAATGGAGGCTGTGGTGGACCTGGTTTATCTGCATGAAAGAAATATATCAAGAAAAAAGGGATGAAATAAAATGGCAACCACTGGAATATGGTAAAACCAGCTTTGTATAAAGCTGGAATGAAAAACAACCAAGTGGAACATACCCATGACTGTCACTTTGATTTTCTGACTGTCGGTACCAGAGCTATTTTCTGCAGTAAGAGTGTAAAAATCAGTATCTTTTCTAGTCACATCCTTAATGATAAGAACAGAAGACTTTTCTGCTTTATGCACAGCAAGGCGACTGGATGTAACTACATCTTGATCTCCTTTCAGCCATTTACAGACTGGCTGGGGCTTCCCATATACATGAGCTTCAATTCTCAGTTTCTTTCCAGCTTTAATGTGAACATGATCAGGCATCAGAATCTTAGGTGGGACTGTAAAAAAAAAACACACAGAGGCAAATAAATTCAACTTCTGTGACATATTAATTTACTTTTTCTTATTTTTTCATGTGAAACTTCTCTGCTTCTCTCTTAAGTGGAATCACCTGTATGAATGACTAGAAAATCTTTAGGTTTCACTTATGGACAACTTTAGTTTCTGCAGGTGGCAATATCCATTCCAGTCTTACTTTTACATTATTGTACAGTTTATAAGAGTATATTTATGAATTTGGATTGCCTTCACACACATTTATGTAGAGATCTGTGCACTAATAATGCATGAACTATAATTCCTCTTTTTATCTGAAACCTGTTGCTCATTTATTACTGACCTTCTACAAGAAACATGAAGGGGAAGAAAACTGAAGTTCTTACTGAGATAAACCAGCTTGCACAGTCAATCTTTCTGTGTCCTTGAATTATTTTTCTCCTACTTCTTCTTTGGCAGAAATCATTTTTTTTCCAAAGAGAAACCTGGCAGAATTTTTGGTGTACTTCTTTCCACTGGCTAGTTGGAAAGAAGTACACTATTCTCCTGTTCCTGTACCTGTCTCTTTTTCTTCCCATGTCCCAAGTTAAGATGATTCTAATCATCTTGCCCTTACCCTACATCTTCCTGTGCCTCAGGAACCCTGCCACCTTAAATAGGCCAACCTGTCCTCCCTGTTTTTTTGTTTTATATTCTTAACCAACCTTACAATATAAACCACTTATTTTCTCTTATATTGAAACAGCTACAGCTTTCCCATTTATCTCTCAACTACTAGTCTGACACATTCTCTCTTTCATTTAAACTTCATTGAGGGTATTCATTATTTCTCCCTAATTCCTATCTTCTGCTTTCAACTGAAACCATACCTGAAAAATTATTTAATAATTCTGAATTAGCAGTCAACTCTCATTTTTTTCTGACCTGTCAAAATATTCAATACAGTTAACCATAATCCTCCAGATAACTCCATAAAGCAAATGATGTCTTTCTGTGACTCAAAAACCTGCACATCTTGCTCATTTAATTATTAAAGCAGTATATTAGGTAGTATTTAATTGTTACTTACTTAGTTGTTCTTTAATTTCATATTCTCCTGTAGCTTCTATTGGCAAACTTACTCCAACAGCATTCCTAGCTGCCACTCTAAAGTTGTACTTCTTTCCTTCTTTCAGACCAGCTACAACAATGGAGAGATCTTTAACGACTGAATATTCTGTCCAGCGATCTGCTGGTTGATCATGTTCTTTGTAGCTAACAATGTATCCATCAATTTTAGAGCCTCCATCACGCAGTGGTGGCAGCCAGCCTAACGTAGCACTATTCTTTGTAATTTCAGTAACTTCAAGTTTTCTTGGTGGATCAGGTTCACCTTTCAGGGGAAAAAAAGAAACACATTAAACACTGAATTTCGAAGATTTTCTTACTCTTGAATATTGGATGCTATCCATGAAAATTCAACAAGGGCAATAAAGAGTGAAACTTGTAATAATTTCAAAGGTACTATATTCATTGATCATATTATTTGAAAGAAACTGACACATAAATACTTATTTTTATACTTGAGTATTTAGCAGCATTGCTCAGTTTAGAAACACTAAGTCAAAAATGCAAAATCTGGTAAAAATGCAAAAATTAGAGAGAAACAAACAGAAAATATCCATGGAGGCAAGCATACAATATACATAAAGGCATACTCACTTAGAGGATCTGTTGCTAGAACAGGTTTTGGTATGTCACTTGGAACACCTGACCCATATTCATTTACTGCTGTTACTCTGAAGTAATATTCATTTCCAGGAACAAGGTTTGCGATTTGGAAACTAGTTTTCTTTAGTTCTGCTGTGACTGTTGCCCAGGTCTTCCTGTCAGCCTCCCGTTTCTGCAGGATGTAATGAGTCACTGGGCTACCCCCATCATTCTCTGGAGGTGCCCATGAAAGATGGCAGGACATCTTGGTGACATCTGAAACCCTGAAGTCTGACACAGGTCCAGGAGTATCTATGAAGAAATTTTAATTTATGTTAGTATTTTCTTCTTTAATAAGTTAAAATTAAAGGAGACCAAAAGCGTTTTACATGGAGGGAGTTAGTGTTAGATGACAGAGCTATACTCAGAAACTGTTGCACCTGGGTATCATAAATATTCCTGCAAGGAACATCCAAAATAGTTATAAAATTGTCTTGAGGTACTTCTGTTGTTACTTACCCAGAACTCTGACGTTGACAAATACAGCCTTTTCTCCAGCTGCATTAACAAGTGTCAATGAATATTTGCCTGAGTCATCACGTGTTGAATCAGGAATGACACAGAAGGCCATAGTGTCAACCAGATCAACTTGTCCTTTTCTGATAACATTATCAATACCCATTCTCCTCCAGGTGACTTTTGGTGCTGGGCGACCCCTAACAATGGCAAAAAGTCTAATAGGGCATCCTGCTCTGACTGTGACTAACTTTCTCATGCTTGCATCCAGCTCAATCTCAGGAGGTTCTGAAAGACAAAGAAAAAAAATGCAAAGTTTTGCACATGAAATAAAATAAGCCTAAAGCAAATAAAGTGCTGTATGTAAACATCCCAAAAGAAGATGGGAAAACTCACCAAGAATTTCTTTGGGAGACACAGCTTCTTTCAATTCTGCTGGTCGGCCAAGGCCAACCTGGTTTTGGGCAGAAACCCTGAATTCATATAATTGCTTCTCATCCAGGCTGGTAGCGGTGAATTCTGTATGAATAACTTGAGCAGCAACATTACATCGTTTCCATCCTGCTTCAGGATCAGCACCCTCAACTTTTGGTCTCATTTCCACAACATATCCAATAATCGGAGCACCACCATCGTACACCGGTTTTCCCCAGCCAAGGGTTAAGGAAGTCTTCGTGCTGTCAACCACTCTCAAGTTTGTGGGAGGACCAGGTGGTTCTGCAAGACAGTAAAAAATTACAGATTAGATCACAGATGTACAATTTAGCAATCTGTTAACATTGAAATAATACAGAAAAAAATTCAATGGTAATTTACCTATTGGGTCTTTGGCTATTACAGGTCTTGATGGCAAGCTTGGTTCTCCAAGTCCAACTTCATTTTCAGCACTGACACGGAACTGGTATTCATGACCAGGGAAGAGATTAGTAACCTTCTTGCGTCTCTCTGGGATTGGAGTTTTAGTAACAGGAACCCATCTTAGTGACCGTTTCTCTTTCTTCTCTAAAATGTATCCTGTAATTGATTTGCCACCATCATATTCTGGTGGATTCCAAACTACAGTCATCTCTTCTTTGCTGACTCTTGTGACATCTGGAGGGTCAGGGCGTCCAGGTCTATCATATTTTGTTTTTGCAATAATTGGATGTGTTTCTGTCGGTGGACCAGTGCCCATTTTATTCTCCGCACGCACTCTGAATATATATTCATTACCTTCAATGAGGCGTGTCACTTTGGCATAGTTTGTTAGGACAGAGGAAGAGAATGTAGACCAAACCATGCGCTTGCTTTCACATTTTTCCAGGATGTAGTTCTGTATTTCACAACCACCATCATCTTCTGGAGGATCCCAAGTAACAGTACATCTATCACTTGAAATGTCAGTGACTTTCAAGTTTCGTACGGGACCTGGCTTATCCAAGACAATAACAGTAGCATATGCTACAAAGCTACCAGCTGCATTAGTTGCTGTAATCACATATTTCCCACCATCAGTACGCCTTGATTTTGTGAGAACAAACTTAGATGTGTCAGCAGTGTTTTCAATACTGACTCTTGGAGATCTGGTGAGATCTGTGGCATCTTTGTCTTTTGCCCATACAACTTCAGGCTGTGGTTTTCCTCTGACTCCAGCCTCAATTCTAATTGTGTCGCCTGCTTTCACAGTTAGAACCCCACTTAACTTCAAATCTAACACTGGTTTCTGGAGATCTTCCTTTACAACAACTTCAGCTGTTTTTACCCAGTTACTTTCACCGGCCTCATTCTTAGTTTGAACTCGGAATTGGTAAATTTTATTTTCCACGCATTTATCAACCATGTAGTGTGTTTCCTTAATGCTGCCTTTGTGAACTCTTTCCCATTCATCTGAATCTTTCAGTTTTCTCTCAACATGGTAACTCAAATTGGGACTTCCACCATCATAATCTGGCCTTCTCCATTTCAGATATACAAATGTCTTTCCTTTTTCTGCAATGTGAAGATTTTCTGGCTCTCCAGGCTTGTCAATAGGATTGATAGCAAGGATAGGAGTCTTGGTCTCAATGCAAGGACCTGGACCTATTTTGTTCTCTGCACAAACTCTGAAGAAATATTCACGGTTCTCTACAAGATTTGCCTTTACTAATCGTTTAGTAATATCAGAGGCGACAATTGACCATCCCCTCTGATTCGGTTGACGGTATTCTACTATGTAATTTGTAATTTCAGAGCCACCATTATCCACTGGACTCTCCCAAGAGATCATACAAGAGTCTTTTGTGACATAGCTTATTTTCAGGTTCTGACATGGTCCAGGTCTATCAAGTACATTAACAACAGCAAAAGCTTGAGCCTGTCCACAGCTGTTCTTCGCTGCTATTATATACTTGCCATGATCAGATCTTTTGGCTTCTTTCACTTGTAGTTCAACATTAGGTAGATCATGAAGTATTTCAACATGCTTTTCTTGGACGAGTACTTTGCCATCTTTAGACCACGTTATTTCAGGATCTGGCCTGCCTTTTACCTTACCAGTAATACGTATTGTTTGACCTACTCGGACAGTAATTAAGTCTCGACAGGTCACATCTAGGCTTATTTCTGGAGGAGAAAGGATATCTTTTGCAAGTACAGTTTCTGGTAGCTCTCTTGGTTCTCCCTCTCCCACTATGTTGACAGCTTTTATTCGGAATTTATATTCATTTCCTTCTATTAATCCAGGTACTCTGAAAGCACACTGTCTAATGAGTTCATCCTTATTAATCCTATTCCACTGTGTAGTTCCAGTTTTCTGACATTCCACAATGTATCCCAGAATTGGGCTGCCACCATCCTTGAGGGGCTTTGTCCACACAAGATCAGCTGATTCTTTAGTTTTGTCTTTTAATTTTGGATTTATAGGTGGCCCAGGAGGAGTGATAGGACGTGATGCTTTTATTGGATCAGAGCTTGGAGATGGTTTGCTTAAGCCCACCATGTTTTCTGCAAAAACTCTGAATTCATATGTGTTGCCTTCAAAAAGACCAGTGACTCTGTATTTCATATCAAGTATAGGTGTCTTATTGACACGCACCCATTTACCAGATGCTTCCCGACGCTCAAGTATATAACCAGTTATTGGAGTTCCACCGTCAGATTTTGGTAGGGTCCAAGATACTGTTGCAGCATTTTCTGTAATATCATAAACAGTTGGTTTACCAGGTGGGGATGGTGGATCAAACATGTATTTAGCAACAGTTGGTTCTGAATCCAGGGGTGCACCAATGCCTATCTTATTTTCTGCACGAACACGGAAAATATATTCACAGCCTTTCTGTAGTCGTGGAACCTTAATTTTTGTGTGACTTGTTCCAGAGCTAACCACTCCCCAAGTTTCTTTCTTTGATTGACGCTTCTCAACAATATAATTTATTATAGGACTCCCACCATCATCTTTAGGAGGACGCCAAGAAATAACCATATATTCTGGTGTTACTTCAAGAATATTAATAGGACCAGTTGGTGGGCCTGGAACATCCAAAACAGTAAGGTGCAGAGCCACAGTTTTGCTGCCAGCTGCATTAGATACTGTGAGTAGATATTCTCCTGTATCTTTTCTTACACAGTCTTTGATAGTAAGCACAGTTGAGTAATTGTCAGTCTCAATCTTGTATTTGCCATCTGGTTTAATTTCAGTGTCATCAGTAACCCATTTTGCTGTGGGAACTGGCACACCTCTCATAATTGCTGGAAGGCGCACTGTGGTGCCAGCTTTGACAACGAGACCTTCAATTAACTTCACATCTAGATCCACAGAGGGAGGTACTGAAATTAGAGAAAAATGGAAATTATTTTTTCAGGCAAATGCTCATAAAAAAAGAGAAAAAAACAGTGGGAAAAAAACCCATGAAAAACCAAAAATTACCTAGTTTTTCTTGACACTCTATTGGTATAGTTGTATCTGGAAGGCTAAGACCAACAATATTTTGAGCCCTCACACGGAATTTGTATATTTTTCCTTTCTGTAGGCCTGTAACAACACAGTCTAGCATAGGGACTGTTTGGAACTTTGTCCATTCATCTGCACCGTCCTCTTGATATTCCACCAAATACCCAGTTATCTCAGCACCACCATCACGATCTGGTCGATTCCAAACAAGGGAAACTTCAGTCTTGTCAACGTCTACATGATGCAGATTCTTTGGTGGCCCTGGAGGATCTTTTAAAATACAAAACCAAAATGGTTACTAGGATGAAAAATCTATGGTACCAGCATATCATGTTCAAACCAACAGGACAACCTCAAAATTACCAAATCCCATACAAAGAAAACAAATCATATAACTGAAAAACACTTACGCAGTGGATCTATAGCTTTGATAGGTTTAAGTGTTTCCACATATGGACCTCTACCATACTGATTCTCAGCTGCAACTCGGAAGAGATACTGAGTGCCTTCCATCAGATATTTAGCCATATGACTGCGTTTCTTGGAGGATGATGAGATGGCTACCCACTGTGCAGAAGCTACATCTTTCCTCTCCACCACATAGTTGGTAATCACAGAGCCACCATCATCTTCTGGTTCCATCCAAGTGAGATAGCAAGAGTCACTTCTAACATCACTGACATTCAGATTTCTGGGTGGACCAGGCTTATCTAAAATTGATAAAAATATAATCCATTATTCATTTGGTAACGGAAATATTTCTTTAAAAACTGCAAATTTCCAGATAAACTACATAATATTTTATGTAATTTTTAGTCCTTTTTCTATTTTTTGTATTTGTGTAAAAATATATTTAAAATAAGTTATATTTATATAAATAAGTTATATTTATAACTTGGTTTATATCTTGGCTTACATATATTTTCCAGAAATTCCTTTATTTCTTTATTGCCAATTATAGAGTAAAAAGATGTTATATAGAAAGAACATAAAAAGATTACCTAAGACCACAACTTTTACTGAAACCGTCTTTGAACCAGCTGGATTTTCAACTGTCAGGGAGTAGATTCCACCATCTTCATGGACAGTGTTACGGATTTCAAGCTTACTGCCAACTCCTGTAACTTCAATATCAGCTTTGGGTGAGACCTCATGATCTCCTTTCTTCCAAGTAACTTTTGGGAATGGAACACCTTTAATAACAGCACTAAGTCTCAGGGTATCTCCAGCTTTTACAAACTGCTCTCGGGCCATATTAGCATCAAGTATTAACTCAGGAGGTTCTGAAATCAAAAATACAAGCTTTTACAAAATGAGGAAAAGGAAATATGTTCTTAGATAGACTTATCTGATTTTATTAAACTCACCAAGCCTATCCTTTACTTCTACTGGATCAGGAACATGCGCTGGATCAGATTCGCCTGCTGCATTGACTGCCTTGACCCTGAATTTATAGGTTAATCCCTCAGTAAGACCAGTGACTTTGTAGTTTGTTTCAGGACAAGAATCTGCTGTAAGATTAGCCTGTTTCCATTCTTCATCTCCAACTTTCTGATACTCTATCAGGTAGCCAATTATCTTGCCATTTCCATCATGGCGTGGCGGTTGCCAAGATAAATCAACTGAATTTTTCGTTTTATCTACTGCTTCTGGATTAACAGGTGGACTTGGTTTTGCTGTTAAAAAAAAAAGAAAAAAAAAAAAGAAATAGAAAAAAAAGAAGAAACTATTAGAATAATTTTCTAACTGAAACTGAGTGCATTAAAAATTCAATGAGAAATGAAATGTGATACTTTACCAATTGGATCTCTAGCGAAAATTGGCTTTGATGGTGGGCTAGGATCACCAACACCAATTTCATTTTCTGCTGAAACACGGAATTCATACTGACAGCCTTCAAGGAGATCAGGTACTTTGAACTTTGTACCAGGGAAAATTGGGTCTTTGGTAGCTTTGACCCATCTTGTAGCCATTGTTTCCTTCTTTTCTACAATGTAATTTGTTATTGGCTTGCCTCCATCATATGGTTTGTTCCAAACCACTACTGCAGAGTCTTTGGTTACATCCTTAATGATTGGTTGCTCAGGTGCATCAGGAACACCTGGGGTGAGAAGAAAAAAAAGTGTGTGTGAGCATTACAAACAAAATAAAGATGGGAGTATCCAAATAAAATTGAAAATGAAAAACTTACGGAAACGGTCCTTGGCTTTCATCTCATCAGAGATGAGTGGATCGCTTATGCCATAAAGATTTTCAGCATAAATTCGAATTTGATATTCTCTTCCTTCAAGAAGCTTGGGAATTTTGCATGTTGTCTTCACTGTGGAAGATGTAACTGGCATCCACAAGTCTTTGTGTGTATCCTTCTTCTCAATTATGTAATTTGTAATTTCACTGCCTCCATCATCTAATGGAGGTTTCCAGGAAACTACCATATGATCTTTAAAGACTTCATCAAATATAACTGGGCCTACTGGAGGTGATGGGCGATCTGTTTAAGAAAAAAAAACAAAACAAACCATGCTTTTTAATGAACTCCACAAAACAACATAGATTAAACAGTGTCAATACAGCAAATATAGTATAAAATTAGAAATTTTACATCAAAGTTATAAAAAGGAATCAAGATTTCAGGGCTATTCCTCTGTAATACATGTTAGACATACTGGAATTAATTCCTTAATGCCTCTAATGTATTTGGTGGTTAAAATTTTCTACAGTGTTATTAGATATTCTCTAAATGCATGTAGAGACATTAAGTTATTCATTCTGAATAAACTAATTCAGAGTTAAATATGTGCTCAAAATTAATGAATAGCTTCTCAGTATAACTGAGAATGCAGTAAATTATCAAAATAAAGAACACATTTCAATACTTAAATTTTAGAAAACTCAATGAATTCTAATCACTAATAAAAATCACAGACAATATTGTTGTTCAGTAAAACCTACCAACAACATTAACTTGACAAAATCCTTTTCTTGATCCTGTGCTGTTCTCTACTGTAACACAATATTTTCCCGTGTCTTCACGGACAGATTTTAGTATCCCCAAACAAAGAGTCGTAGGAGTTGTCTTGATCTTTATTCTGTCATCTTCTTTCACAACAATATCATCCTTTAGCCAAGTAACCTTTGGTGCAGGTTTGCCTGAGTAACGTCCAGTTAAGCTGAAGGCTTCACCAACTCGGACAATGAGCTTGTCTCTAAAGTCAAGATCGAGTGTGGGTGGAGCTGAAAGACAATATTAAAATACACAATGCCCACAAATGTCAGCAATGTTAATATGAAAAAGTAAGGATTCAGTAAATGTAATTATTATATTTCAAAGTTAATATGAAAAAAGAAACATACCAATTTCATCCTTGCACGTGATTGGTTTAGTGCAAAATGATGGCTTGCCTTGCCCCACAATATTGCAAGCACTCACACGATACTCATAGGTATCACCTTCTTTCAAGCCTTCTACAGTGAATTTCCTATCAAGCATTTTCTCCTTTGTAACTTTGTGGAATTTGTCTTTTCCAATGAGACGGCTCTCTAGAACATACATGGTGATATCTGAGCCTCCATTATATTTTGGAGGGTTCCAAGTTAGTGTAACCGAGTTCTTGGTAACTGCTTTTACTTCCAGATCTTCTGGACGGTCAGGAACAGCTGTGAATAAAGTAAAAATAAGGTAGATTAATTTTTCTGCATATTCAGAATCTTCCAGTGTATTAATCTCATATGACAGTTATCCAAACCAAAAATATTCTTACTTATTGGATCTCTAATGAGAATCTCTTTTGTTGTTTCTGTGAAAGGACCCATGCCAATTATATTCTCAGCTGCAATTCGGAAAAAGTAGGCTTTCCCTTGAATGAGTCCCTGAATTGTGGCATTCTGCCTTGTAACTGTGTAGGTCACTGGTGTCCAAGCTCTATGGTCAGATTCACGTTTTTCAATTATGTAGTTGGTAATAGGAGAACCACCATCATCTTCTGGAGTAAACCATGACAATTTACAAGAGTCATTGGTTAGATTCTCCGTAAGGAGTGGCATTCCAACTGGGCCTGGCACATCTAAAAGCAAAGAAAAAAAAATTGAGTATTCAAGCATACATGCTGAATCTTATGAAACTGTACTTTTTCACAAGCACCAAAGCTGCTATTTACCTAGCACATCAACAATAATTGTCTTCTTCCTCTCACCACCATCATTTTTAGCAAGAAGAGTGTATAAACCCTGGTGACTCCTTTTGCAATTTCTGATGACTAAAGAAGAACTAATAGCTGTTTCTTCAATTTTGGCTTCTTCTGGCAAAGCTTGCTCATCCCTGCTCCAAGTCACTGTTGGAGGTGGTTTTCCCGAGACATATGCTATAATCCGAATTACTCCTCCGGCATGAACAACAATTCTGTCCCTGACACTTGCATCCAAATTAATATCAGGAGCCACTGAGAGAAGAGAAAAAAAAAAAGTCAATGATTCCTTTTTCTTATTTTGAATTAGAGATATTAAAAATGTAAACCAAAATGATAAATACCAATTCTGTCCTTCATTTCAATAATGTCTGTAACTTCTCCAGGCTCTCCAATGCCAGCAGCATTTACTGCTCTAACTCTAAATTTGTAAAAACAACCTTCTTTTAATTCCGTCACAACGAACTTGGTTCCTCTAATTTCTTTATCTTTTACCTAGAAAAAAACATTGTAACATCAGCAAACATCAAGATAGCATCAATTTCTTTGCAGAGTTTGAAACAAATCTTACATTAGATATTATTTCAGGTTTACAAGCACACAAAAAAATTAAGCTTACATGGATCTAACCAACACAGAATTCATCAGAAATTTTTAAAGAAATATATGTCATGTACCTACAAGCTATTTTGATGATTCGTCTTTTTCCAAACATATTCTAACATAAAAGGTTGTTAGAATTTAGCAATTACAATAGTCTGGTCTCAGAAGAATTACATGTATTTTTGGACACATAAACATATAAAAGAGAGCAACCAAAAAAAAAAAAAAAAAAGAAATTCGGTCCTTTTCTTTTCAAAACCCAAAATAAAAGCTCTTTACCTGGAAACAGTACGGGAAATGTAGATCTTCCTTAAAATGAACCCATATATTTATGGAGATATAAAAAAAATAGCCAAGGTGTATACCAGTTAAATATTCAGTAATGCACTATTGAAAAAAATTAGGGAAATGTAGAAACATAGTAGTTGTAAAAGCTTTGGCATTGTGTGATACCAGTGAGGGTACCACTTTTCTGACAGTTTTAACTTGGTCTTCTGTAGTATTTCATCCTGTATTACCTACACATTTTCCCATATTTTAAATAAAAGTTACAAACTTCTTCATCTAGTGATTGCAAATTCAACTTCTTATTGATGAAGGGAAAGCTTGGTCTTGTATTTTAAACTTATGAGGATAATTATGGTGCAAACTTTTAGAAGATAACTTTAACAGCAAACATTTTTAAGATTTTTTTTTTTTTCTGGAGCAATTCATATTTATAGACACAGAGAGAAGTGCAGATTCTGTAATGGTTTTCCACCTACCCGTTCCCATTCTTCCTTTCCTTCCTCTTTAAACTCAACAATGTAGCCAGTGACTCGGGAACCACCATCCTTTATTGGTGGAGTCCACTCCAAGTCTACAGAAGACCTTGTCCAATCAGTAACTTTTGGTACAGGAGGGCCAGGTGGGGCTGAAAAATATCATCATACAGCATAAAAATGTAATATATGTTCTTATTTGAATATTTTCAAATTTAGAAAAAAAAATTAAAATATTTACCGATAGGATCTCTAGCAAGTGCTGGATCAGATGGCATGCTTGGTGGGCCAACACCAGCTGCATTGATAGCTGAAACACGGAACTGATATTCAGAGCCTTCAATAAGGCCTGTAACTTTGTATGAAACCCCCAGTGTCATAGGCTTGATAGGATCTCGGTTAACCCTGGTCCATCTCTTTCCAGTGGTCTCCTTGCGCTCCAACCAGTAACCAGTAATAGGAGAACCACCATCATGTTCTGGCTCTTCCCAGTTTACAGTCATTGAGTCACGTGTTATACTGCTAACTGTTGGCTTGTCAGGAGGTCCAGGGACAGCTGAGGGAGAAAAATTCACACATAGCTTGTAAAAAAACTATGCTAAAGATACACAGAAATAGCTAGAGTGCAAAAGAGCTATGCACTTGCACCATCACCATTGCACTAGGTAGTTAGGCATCTGCACAAGATTTCTTTCCTCATTCAGTTTCTCACCCCTATTCAGGTACATATAATTTTGTGAAAAATGAAATACCTTTCCCCAAATAAAAATTGTCAAAAATTATTTTTTCTGGCCTTTTTGGATCACTGCCTCATTTTAGTGCCCGGCCTAACACTTGCTGTTTTAAGAACCATTTTCTCTTGCCAGCCTAACATTCCTCCTACATCTGAGCTATTCTGTCTAATTTATCTTTCAAAACTGAAGGTAGAAAATTGATTCTTTCTGTACTATGAAGTTAATAATGTCTCAAATAAAATAGAATAACCTGAATCTTATCAAATAAACACTTACTTGCATATTTAAGACTTTAAAATATTGAGATTGTATTTTAATATAACAGAAGGAGGGAGAAAAATATTTTAAGCACTGCACATGCTTTTAAGAACCAGGTACTTTTGCTAAAACTCTATTCTAGAAAACTTAGTGAAGAGAGAAAGCAGTAGTGGTATTTAACAGATGCTGTAAGCATACCAGCATATGGAAACAACTGACATAACTTAAAAGCTTATTTTTACTTACTGAAAAGGTTTCGTGCTGTCTCTGGCTCACTATCCAAAGGTTCTCCAATACCATATTTGTTTTGTGCCATAATGCGGAACACATATTCATGGCCTTCCATCAGCTTGGGAACAGTGAATATGCATTCCTTAGGCTCATTAGTAACAGACACCCATGTCTTCCTATTTGCTTCTTTTTTCTCTATAACATAGTTTGTAATCTTAGAACCACCATCATCTAATGGAGGAAGCCATGATATTGTCATTTTATCGGCCAAAATGGATTCAAATTTAATGGGTCCTACTGGAGGTCCAGGACGACCTAAAAGGTACATTTTAAGAAAGAAGAATTAATCAAGTATCAAATGAATGCTACCAATTAATGTAATTGTAAGAGTTCTTGATATGTACCCAGAACATTCAGCCGCATCTCCTTTGAAGCAGTTCCCAGATCATTTACAGCCGTTATAGTATATAACCCAGTATCATTTCTGCGAGACTGCTGGATCAATAAAGTGCAAGTATCTTCATCAACAATCTTGTTGACATGTTGATCGTACACCACTGGTGATTTGTCATCTGGTTTCTTTGGAGGAGCTTTGAGCCATGTTAATGTGGGGAAGGGCACACCCTTTATCTTGGCCACAATTTTAACATCTGTTCCCTCTTCAACTTCCATAAATTCTTTGAGCTCAATAGATGGTGGACCTACAAAAAATGTTGAAAAAGTAGCATACAAAAATACTTCATAATTTTAAAATGAATTTGTATTTACTAGTATCAGTACTTACATGTCTGGTCTTTGACAACAAGTGGGCCAACAGTGGCTGAAGGTCTGCTAGGACCTGCTATATTTACAGCTTTGACTCTGAATTCATATTCTCCACCTTCTACAAGATCCTCAACAGTAAACTTTGTTTCTTCCACATCACGTCTGTTGCATTGCTTCCAAGACTCTTTCACTTCTCCAGTACGATCCCAGCGGAGACATTCAACATTATAATGTGTAACAGGAGCTCCACCATCATTCTTTGGTGGTTTCCACGTCAGGCTCACTGTGTTCTTGGTTACAAGGCCAATCCTCAGTTTAATAGGTGGATCAGGAGGATCTTCACAACCAAAACAAAAGAGAGAATAAATCCACTATACAGCTCCATGTGGTTAAAAGGATTTGTTTTTTAATTTTACTTACGGATTGGATCCCTGGCTGTGGTCCGCTGGATGGTTTCTACAGGAGGGCCAACTCCAAAACGGTTTTCTGCACGCACCCGGAAGAAATACTCTTGGCCAGTTATGAGATCAGGTACCACAAAGGAAGTACTGCCACAGTTTGGATTGACCTTAGTCCAGGCCTTCCCATCAATATTTCTTTTCTCTATAACATAGCCTCTGATTCTATCACCACCATCATCGTCTGGCATCTTCCATGAAAGTTTGCAGCTGCCTCTTGTGATATCACTTACTTTTAGGTCTTTTGGTGGGCCAGGGACATCTGTTAAGACAAAGCACAACAGACACAATTTTACGTAAGTATGTAGAAAAATAAGACTATACCCTAATATTTGGATACTTCAATATATGCAACCCATACCAAGCACATTGACTCTGACATGCACTGTCTTTTGTCCTGCTTTGTTCTTTGCTGTAATACTGTATCGTCCAGAATGACTTCTGTTGCACTCAGGGATGATAATCTCTGAACGTGTATCAGTAGCTTCCACCTGTGTATTATAGGAAGAAAGAGAAGTTATAGGTCAACTTTGAATATTTATGTTTCAAAAATGCAACAATTCTGAGGTAAAAAAAAATTGCTTGCTTTACCTTAGCTTCTTCAGGTACATTATGACCTCCCTCCTACAAACAAAGGGAAATAATATAAATATAAAATGGAATAGGCTTACACAGGTGTAGAAACAGGTGTAGAAAAAAACCCAATTACTTTTACTAACCTTTGCTGCTGTTTTTGCTTTTCCTTCATACTCCCAAAATGTTTTTGGAACTGGACGACCCTTGATGACAGCTGGGATTTTAATTGTTGTGCCAGCACGACAAGAGAGCAAATCCTGTGCTCCAAGATCAAGGAAGATTTCTGGTTCCTCTGCAAAAATATTTAAATATATAAATTTTAAGAGCTACTGAAAGTAAAATTCCATAATCACTGAGCTGAAATCCCCCAGAAATATGTGGAATGCATATTCACATGAGAAAGGTTGGGTGTGCAAAAAGGAAACTGGGAAGTCTACAAATAGAAAAATTTGTTGCTGTAAATTCTTCATAAAATAAACAGTATTTCATTAGTATGTCTGTAGGTGCTCATCAGTTTCCTAATGGGGCATTGCCTGGCAATGGACATTACAACATTTTCAAAAATGTGTGTCAGTCTTATGTGATATTCTTTATTGTTTATTCTAGAATTGTTTATTCTATTTTGACTTTGGATTGCTTGACATCTTTTTTGAGCATGTATAGCAGTAAATGGCATTTAGATACAAATACCTAAATCAGTTCTCAGAACTCTTACCTAGAATATCTTGGACAGGTATCTCTGATGTTGCAGGACTTGGTTCTGATTCTCCAGCAGCATTTACAGCTTTCACCCTAAATCGGTATTTTCTGAGCTCTTTCAAGTTGGGAATAACACATTCACAAGTAGGGAAGAGTTTGTCTCCTTCATTCACCTTCTTCCAGTCAGTACTACCTTCATCTTGCATTTCAACAATATATCCTTTTATAGGACTCCCACCATCCTTTTGAGGAGGTTTCCATGCAAGTGCTACAGATGATTTGGTTTTGTCTTTGACCTCTGGGCAAGATGGTGGACCAGGCACAACTGGCAAAAAAAGAGCAAGTAAAAATTATCTGAGTGTTAAGTGTCTTCCTATATTTTTCTAGATAGTTTCTAGAAGAATGTAAGCACTTTCATTTCTTTACCTGTATATAAAATGTAAATCCTACAATGTGCATATTAATTACAAATATTACCTATCTTAGCAAGGAATACTTCAGGTACAAGGCATAAAGACTGAACTTTTTAACAGTAAAGTAAAACAAAAATATAAAAATATGATTCTGAAGAGAAGTTTATTTGGCAATGCCTACATTGGTGTAATCACAGTATTAGGTATGTAAAAGAGGTAAAAAAGTTAAAGCTAATTATTTTTAAAATTTTAAAATCAGGAAACTTTGTGTCAATATATTCTCTCAGGTTTAATGCAAACAAAGCCTTTGATTAATGTTAGTAAATTATACTTCATTATTAATAATTTTCATTAATAAATTAAAAGTAAGCAATAGTAACACATCTTTTGTTCTGCTATGATACAGTCCTCTAACACAGTCACACAAATGATATACTTACATATGGGATCTGCTGCCAACGCTGGATCTGATGGTTCACTGGGAGGGCCAATTCCAGCAAGATTTTCAGCCATAACTCTAAACTGGTATTCAACACCTTCAGCCAAACGAAGCACATTGTGCTCTAGACCTTTTACTGATGGTTTTGTTACTGGAGCCCTGTTAACACGTGCCCAGTAGACACCTCCCACCTCTCTCTTCTCCAACCAATACCCAGTTATTGGACTGCCACCATTGTCCAAAGGAGGCTCCCAAGTCACCAGCATAGATGATCTGGTGCGATCCAAAACTTTTGGCTTTCCAGGAGGTCCAGGAAGACCATAGGGATCCTTAATAACAACTTTTTCTGAGAGGCATTCATCACTTATTCCGTATTTGTTTACAGCCCAGACCCTAAATTGGTATTTTTCATTTGTTGCAAGATTCCATACCTGAAAAAGAGGATTTAAATCAATACTTGGTTACTTTCAGAATCAACTTATTTGGAGTTAAGCAGAAGTTTTCACTTTAAATTCTATCTTGCAATCTGACTGACATACCTATGTTTATGTACTACACAGTTCTATGTGATGTCCTAAGGATACTCTTATTTCATGCGCATAGAACTGAACATAAATAAAAATGTCATTATGTTTGTTTTTGCAGTTGGTAAAAAAATAAAAAGGAAGGTATCCTCTCTAGCTCAGCTGAGGTTAAGATGGAAAAGAGAGAATTTTTTTTTTGTTTTGTCACATGAGAGATAACACAAACATATGGATGGGAAACATTCATCCACTAATTCTGGAGTCTAAATGGAGCATGAGCACAGGCACCTATGCAAGCAGCAGTTTCCATTAAATATGTAATATGTTATTTTTAAATTAATATTAAAGTATATAATAAAGATATTTTATAAATTACCCCAAATCTTCTCTCTACAGCGCCTTTGGAGACTTCTTCCCATTCAGACTTCTTCTTACTAGCATCACGTTTTTCAATAATGTAATGGGTAATTTCACTGCCACCATTATCAAGAGGTGCATCCCATGTTAAATAGCATGATTCTGCTTTAATATCAGAAACAGCAAGATTTCTTGGTGGAGAAGGACGATCTGTAGGAAAGCAATAGAGCACGGCACTACATTAAAAAAAGGCAAAGGCATTTTATTAGCTGCCATTTTATTAAAATGCTGCATCCTTACCATACACTTCGACATGCACATTGCGGAATGCAGTGCCAAGGCGATTGGAAGCTCTCACAGTGTACGTGCCCTTATCATCCCTCACTGCTGCAGGCATGATAAGTTCGGTTTTTGCCTCAGTTCTAGATACTTCTTCCTTGGTTATCTTAAGTGCATTGGATGTTTGGTCGATTAAAACTTCATTCTTGTCCCATTCAATCTTTGGCATTGGCAGGCCCGTTACATCAGCAGGAATGTTTACTGGTTCTCCTGCCTTGACTTTGATAGTATCTCCTCTCACAGCCAAACGCAAGGTAACAGTTGGAGGCACTGAAAAGAAGGAAAGTGACAGAGTGAAGATGGAGATGAAGCAGAGAAGGTGCCTTGAAGTGTTCTAAGGATATTTATATGGATTTCTTTAAAGCTGATATACCTTCATCATCTTGTATAACTACATTGAGGGGCAGTGATGGCTCACTTTCTCCAACCTCATTGACAGCTTTCACGCGAAATTCATACATATGAAGTTCATCAAGTTTTTCAACGAGAAGAGACGTTTTTGGACAGAGCCTTGCATTAACTCTTTCATAATCTTTTGAATCATGTCTCCTCTTCTCAACAATATATCCTAAGATGGGACTACCACCATCACTGCGTGGAGGCTTCCAATCAAGTGTAATGGATGACTTCGTCCTCTCTGTGTACATGAACCTCTCAGGTGCTGTTGGAGGACCTATTAACACAGACAAATTACCATAAGAAATAAATGAAAACATCAGGTAATGTTAAATCATAAGAATGCAGTATCTCTGGCCTTTTAAAACCACAGAATTGCATGCAAAGAATCTGAGTATGATTATGGCTTGTATAGTTTCTCATGTATGTGGAGAAAAAGGTAATAAATAGTGTCTCAGGAGGCACCAGTATTTTGCTATGTAAAGAAGCACACTAGCTTCAGAGAACTGATTCAGACATCTGACTGAAGTAATGAAGCTAAGGCAGATGCCTATCCATGTAGTTGAAAAATAAACACTTACCTAATGGATCGACTGCAAGAATGGGTCCTATTTCAACAGGTGGGCCAGTACCAAATTTGTTCTTGGCACTAACACGGAATTTATATTCCTGCCCTTCAATTAGTCCTGTAATATCACATTTAGATCTATCTGTGTCTACAGCTAGTCTCCATGTATGCATTTTTGCATCCTTTCTTTCAACAATGAAGCCTATGATGTCACTGCCACCATCATCTTCAGGATCAGACCAGTTAAGCAAACACATCTTTCTGTTTGTGACCACTGGCTTTAGGTCAAGGACTGGTCCGGGAACATCTGAAAAACAAATTCAAACAAATAAGGTAAAGCCCATAATGACTAAAAGAAAAGCTTATTTAATTTGAGAAAATATTTTTCTTACCAAATACTTCTACTCTGGTTCCTGCAGATTTTGAACCACTGCTATTGGTAGCAGTAATTACATATCTTCCATGGTCTTTTCTCAATGCATTCTTAATGGTTAACTCAGATTTGGTGCCAACGTTTTCAATAACAACTCGATCTTTGTCTAATTCACCCTCCTCTACAGCCCATACAATGGTGGGAGTAGGACGCCCTGTCACAGTAGCAGGAATTTTAATAGTCTGCCCAGCCATGACCTGAATGCCTGCTTTCACAGAAACATCTAGCTCAACAGTGGGAGGCTCTGTGGAAGAAAGAGAAACAGTCCATTAGTTAAAGTGAGGGATTCAAATCCACATTTTAAGCAGCTGGACATTTCTTAAAAATAATACAATTGCAATACCTTTAGGTTCTGCAACTGTTGCAGGTTCAGTTTCTCCAGGTGGTCCCTCGCCAGCCGCATTGAGTGCAGTAACACGGAGTTTATAGTCTGCACCTTCCCTGACTTCTCCAACAGTAAACTGCAGGACCTTAATGGGTTTTGCTGTACAGCGTGACCACTCATTTACTCCCATCAGTTGTTTGTACACATGGTAACCAGTGATGTCTCCACCACCATTATACACAGGAGGTTCCCACTCTAGCTCGATGGAAGTTGCACTTGTGTCAGCAATCCTTGGAATTGGTGGACCAGGTGGCACTATAAATAAATAAATAACCAAAAAAGTATAAATCAAAGTTAAAGGCAATGAATCCTATCTTGTCAACTGTCTGCTATTATCTTTTGCTAATCCACTTACTTATTGGGTCCTGTGCAGTTTTTGGATCTGATGGTGGACTAAATTTACCAGGGCCAGCTGCATTTTCAGCACACACTCTAAAGATATAAGTTAAACCTTCCAACAGTCCTTCAACTTTTACTTCCAGAGCATTCACAAGGTTCCTGTTGACCCGAGCCCAATGAGTACTATTGATTTCACGTTTTTCAATCCAGTATCCTATGATAGGGCTGCCATTATCTTTTGGTTCATTCCACTTAACCAGCATGCTGTTGCTGGTTACATCTTCCACATCAGGCTTATTAGGTGCATCTGGTGGAGCTGAAAAACAAAAAGGAGGTTTTGTCATCATTGCTGTCTCTTCAGAGCTTACTTAAAGCTAAGAGAGAAAACTAAGATATAAGAAATTACTATTGTTAATTCATAGTTTTTCTGCTCTCTTAGAATACATGATTCCTAATGGCAATCAGCAAGCAAATTTGCAATGGTTCTCTCTTTTGGTAAGAATACTAGTCTACGAAGCACAGAGAATGTCACTAGTCAGATGCTGTGTTTTAAAGGTGAAGTTTTATGACAGTGATCATCATTCTTATGTGCTTACTATTGAAATTGGAATATTTTTGATAGTTCCCCATATTTCAGTGGTTTAAAATGTGCAATAATTATCATATAGCTCAAGTTTCTTCTGGGAACCATCCACATAGATAAAGCTGACTATTCTAACAGTCTGTTATAGTTTCACACTTTGTTTTCTGAAAAGGCTGTTTTTCAAAATTAAAACTTACAGAAAGGATCTTTAGCTGTCATTGGTTTTGAAACACATGGTGGTCCTGCTCCAACTCTATTTTCAGCAAATACACGGAATAGATATTCTTTCCCTTCTATCAGTTTTGTTACATGGAATTTGCAATGCCTGAGTGTTGAACTGACAGTGACCCAGCCCATTTCAGCTTTTGTATTGTCTTTCTTTTCCAGTACATAGTTTAGGATTTCACTTCCACCATCATCAAGGGGAGGCTCCCACTTGCAAAGGACAGAATTTTTCCTCAAATCTTCAAATACAAAGTTGACTGGTGGCCCAGGTGTATCTGTTAGCAAATCAAGAAAAATAATGAGTAGTTTACTTGTGCACTTTTTAGCTAATACTCTGAACAACTAGGTGTTTTGAGGGCTTTCTTTACATACCCAACACATTGACTTCACATGAGGCTTTTGCAACTCCATGATCATTTTCTACTTTAATTGTAAATGTGCCATGGTCAGCTCTAATGGAGTCACGAACTGACAGTATGGACTCTCCTTCCTTGTGGTTGTCAACACTCATACGTTCTGGCAGTGAAAGCTGGAAAGGCTTCTCTTCTTCAGCTTCACCCTTCTTCTTTTTAGGCATTGTTACTCTCTTTTTGATATCCTCAGGTCTGACAACTTCGTCATTCCTCAGCCAAGTGATAGATGGATAGGGTGACCCTGAAATATGTGCCTCAAGTATGATCTCATCACCTCTCTTCACCTCAAGGCCAGACTGTAAGTTTGCAGCAAGGAAGACTTTTGGAGCCTCTGTAATAAAAAAAAGAATGAGAAATGGAGCATAGAATCTTTCAATATGTCTGAGTATGTATGGCAATTAATACAAATTATCTAATGTGCAATTCATACCAATAGGATCCACAGCTTTCACAAAAGGAGTAATTCGAGAAGGCTCACTGATGCCAGCAGCATTCTCAGCACGAACACGGAACTGATACTCATTTCCTTCCTCAAGGCCTTTCACTGTGTAAGTTAGTAAGGGTACCAGATAGTCATTGCATCTCTGCCACCTCTCTTTGCCCTTAGCAAGCTTTTCTATTATATAGCCCATAATCTTGCTTCCGCCATCAAACAGGGGTGGTTTCCATGTAAGAGTTACAGATTTTGATGTTGGATTATGGACTTCAAGGTCGACAGGTGGATCTGGCGGCTCTGTGAAAGAGTAGATCAAAAGAGTGATCATGTGAGAAAAGAGAGTTTGAAGATTTCATTTACAATTCTGATTTTTAGATTACTTAATAGAAAAACTTACGTTTTGGGTCTTCTGCAATGATCGGGTTTCTTAGTTCAAGATAATCACCCCCTCCAATCTTATTGACAGCTTTAACACGGAAGTAATATTCACAGTTTGGAATAAGATCTTTGACTTGCCATGAAAGCTTATTTTCACCAGACATGACTGGGATGTATGTTTTACGACCTGCTTCCCTGCGTTCCAGAACATAATGCAAAATAGGAGTACCACCATCAAAGTCTGGAGGCTCCCAGGACACTTTGCAAGAATTCTTAGTTACTTCGCTTGCCTTAATGTCTTTACACTGTCCAGGTGGACCTGTGTTAAATAAGAATGAAAAAATTAGTTAACTTAATAGATGTGAAACTGCATTCTTAGAAATATGAAATTATATTTCCTTTCTTTGCTTTGCAGAAAGCAAAGACTACAAAACACCTATATGAATCTATGTTCCTAAAGGATAAAATAGTCAGAATTCTGAAAACATTTTTATATTTATATGCTAACTATTCAAAATAATTGGGCTTTGAGCAGTCACTGAATAATTAGAGCAATTTGAGGTAAAGTGCTTTTTCATGGGACTTCATAACATCAATGCCTGTATGGCAATCTACATGTGTCTGAGTTGAAGTGATTTGCCTGCCTGGCAGAAAAAGTATCTTTCTAGTCCTTTCTTCTGTCAACTGCAGGGCCCAAGTGAAGACAAGAATATTTCTCAGAATGGAAGAATGTAGTTACCTATGACTTTGACATTGACTGAGCCAGTTGTTGACGCCAGCTTGTTCTCCAGTGTGATAGTATAAACGCCAGCATCAGCATGAACACTGTCTACCACTTCAAGCAATGCAGAGGTGTAGTCACTCTTCATTGTTGTTCTGTCACCAGCCTTCAACTCTTTGCCGTCTTTGTGCCATGTTATAGTTGGGGATGGAACAGCTCTGAAGGGTACAGGGATACTTAGCTTCTGTCCTTTAACAACAACAATGTCACGAGTTTGCAGATCAATGGTTGGATTACCTGTAAAAGTAAGTATAAAGTAAGTAGAAAGTTGCCAAACACCTTTTTTTTTTTTTTTTTTTTTTTTTTTTTTTTAGTTATGCAGATCTGGAAAAAAAAAAAGAAAAAAGAAAAAAGAAAAAGGAAGAAAAAGGAATCTATTCTTACAGTCTGGGTCCTTGGCAACAACTTTTTCTGAGATGTCTGATGGCTCACTAGCTCCAACAGCATTGACAGCTCTGACTCTCAGCACATATTCTTTGTCTGGAACAACACCCTCGTCCACTTTACATTTTAGATCTTTAATTGGACGAGAATTGATTCGCATCCATTTTTCTGTTCCTGCTTCACACATCTCAACATTGTATCCAATAATAGGACTTCCACCATTCTTCTCAGGAGGTTTCCATGCAATGCAAATGTGCTTTCGGCCTGCATCTGTGACATGTAAATCCTGAGGAGGTGAAGGAGGGCCTGCAGAAATGGAAAAAGTATTGTGTGATTTTCCTCCCAGAACAGTACATTGCTTCTAAAATTCATACACTGTATTATTTTACTTACTTGTTGGATCTTCAATATGAACAAGGTCAGTTGGTTCACTGGGATGACCACATCCAGCTTCATTTTCTGCACGAACCTGGAACTGTACATCTGTACCTTCAATGACATCTGTCACTCTGAAATTGCAGTCTGGACCAGCTGTCTTCCCAGCTTTTACCCAGCGAGTAGCTAGCTTTTCTTTCTTTTCAATAACATATCTGAAAAGATTGGGGAAAATACCATGAAGCACTTGAAATTGGAACACTTCGGACTTCTTGTTCAAGAAAATAGATGAAAAGAGATTAGAATAGTTTAGACAATGGAAAAGTAAAGAGAATCATGGATAATAGATCCAATGAACTTTTCTTCACACATTAGCCACTCAGTCCTAGTAGGTCTCAGCCCCTATTAGAAGCTGACATCGTTGACAGACCCAGGTCTGAAAGTCAATTCTTGAACTTTGTTCTGTATTTTAGAACTGAACTGAACTGAACTGTATTCTCAGCTGGTAGAGAGCTGCAGAGGCAAAAGAACCTCCAAGCTATACTAGTATCTTTGCTAGTTTGGATCTCAGTGGTCAGTCTGCTTAGGACAGGCTATGGCAAAGTAATGCAAATTGAGTGACTTCTGTATCTTCAGGCAGAAATCTGTAGTTGTCTGTTGGTTTAAGATATGCTTTCTGTGATTGGGAAGGAGTAAAACAGTCTGTTTGAAAAGAGTTATAAAGAAGAAAATGAACAGAAAAGAGGTAAGTCTTCATTTTAGCTGAGTGTATACAGTTTGAATGACAAACTAAGGAAGAAGGAAAATGCAAACATATTACTTGCTAGATGATTTTAAGTGGCTACTATTCTGGAAGGAACTGGAGACAATGGTCATTTTTTAATTTATTTTTTTTTACACAGTTTCTTCTTATTATATGTCGTTTTGAGGATGTTGACACACATTTTAACTGTTCAGGTATATTTGGTATTTTATTTGCATCATTTCTACATTTTATAATCAAATCCTTCATTGATTTGACCACATGGCGCCTCTTATCATCCACATCTTTTTCATATAAAATGTGTCAATTTAAAATTTAATATTTTGAGAGAAACATCTTCCTTTGTTAAAAGATGTTTATCTTATCAGAAGCCTACACAAAACTTGAAATGACCTTACCTTTGAATTGGTCTGCCACCATCATTTTTAGGTGGTTCCCATTTCAAATCAACATGGCCTTTTTTCACTTCAACTATTGTAAGGGCATATGGAGGTCCAGGAGTTGCTAAGGTAAAAATAAAAAGCACACATTACAAGACTATGAATTCATGACACGTGAGCTACTGATCACTCAGTAAGCGAATCAAAACCTACTGAAAGTATCTTTAGCAAGCACTGAGTCTTCAATTTCACAGTAGTCACTCTGTCCAATGGCATTTTCAGCAGCCACACGGAACACATACAATGAGCCTTCAGTCAGTGGGCTCACGGTGTACTTGGTATCTTTCACTGTTGTATCAACCGTCTGCCAGCCTTTCCGCCTTACATCTCTTTTTTCAACAATGTAGTTGGTAATTGGGGAACCCCCATCTTTTTCTGGTACTGTCCATTTAAGATCTGCTGTATTTTTAGTAATATTAATAACTTCAAGCCATCGGGGTGGTGAAGGAGGATCTGCAAAATGGGAAAAAAAGGTAAACCAGGATGTTGCAATTCCCGTGAACGATCTTGGAAGAGAGGGAATACACCAAAACTACTGAAAGTTTGTTTTTTCTGAACTGAAGTAGGGCAGATTTTAGCATTTCATAAGCCTTCCAAGAGTTCATTTAGTACCTACAAAGACAGACATGGGGCTTTTTAGATGTCAGAGACAGTATATTTGCAGTAGCAGCACATTCTGAAACATTCTGAAACAGTACTCACAGAGCCTCTCCTTGCACAGCACAGGGTCACTGGGTTCACTGGGCTCACTCTCGCCAGCCTTGTTCACAGCTCTTACACGGAATGAATATTCTTGTTTCTCCATGAGATCTTTGAGGAAGTGTTCAGTTGTGGGAACTCCTTCAGCCACTCTCACCCATTCATCTGTTCCTGTTTTTAACAGCTCAATGACATAAGATTCAATTTTTGCCCCTCCATCATGTTCTGGCTTTGTCCAGTTCAGGGTAAGGAATGTCTTGCCAATATCTTTCACAGTTGGCTTTCCAGGAGGCCATGGTGGATCTAAACAAGAGTACAGTATTAATTACACCACTGAAAACAATTTTTTTGTTGTTGTTGCTAAATTAAACCATTAAAAAAATGTGTTTATTTTACCAATTGGATCTTTCACTAAGATTGGCTCTGTTTCCCTGCTTGGTTTTCCAGGTCCTGCAAGATTCTCTGCCAAGACACGGAACTTATATTTCTTCTTATTTGTAAGACCTTTAACTCTGGAAATTAAAATTAAGTTCGATTAAACCAAACATAGGCATTAATTAATTTCTAAAACATAATTATCTCCACTCTTCATACCACAGTTTACTTGGAAAATCTGAAAACTCCAAATTACTGCTAATGATGTCAACACATTGTCAACACTGAAATGGTGCACCATGACAGAAATTAATGTTTTGAGAACCACCTTGGATTATTGAATTTTCCATGTTTTTTAGTTAATAAGAGTATCAAGAGGAAAAAAAACCTAAGGATTTTGGTAAATTGATACTTGAGATGACCATGTCTGCCACTTTAGAATATCTTATGAATAAACACAGAAGTTATTATGCATAACATTTAAAAGAAAAAAAAAAGACGAATAATTCTTCTGTAAAGATACCCCTCGTTAAAACAAATTTAAAAAGTAAGCCACCAGGGGTAGCTGGATCAAAATTTATGAAAACAAGGAAAAAATAAGAACAGCGTAAAACTTATTTAAAAACCTACTGTTACATTTTTATGTCTCTGTGACCTATTTCACTCTAATCTGACAATAGTCTTACTTGAATGTTGTATCTTTCACAGGCATTTTGTTGCATTTTATCCATTTATCCTGCTCAGGATCATATCTTTCAACCCAGTAGCCAGTTATGGGGCTGCCACCATCTTCATCTGGTTCATTCCATGTTAAAGTGACTGAATCTTTAGTGACTTCTATAGGCTTGAGACCTGTTGGAGGGCCTGGCGGATCTGTATAAATTAATTAAGAAACAAACAAACAAAAACCAAAGCCATCAGACTGTGTTTTTTTCCCCTTCCTGTTAAAATACTGTAATAATTTATCATTAATTTAATTAACTGACCAAATGAATATTTGGCAATGATGGGGCTACACTGTGCTGGCTCCCCAACACCATACATGTTTTCAGCACTGACTCGAAACACATATTCTTTATGAGGAGTTAAATTGGTGGCTCTGAATTTTGTATCTTTAATAGTTGATGACAACTTGTCCCATATTTCACTGTCTGTAGCTCTTTTCTCAAGAACGTAGTTGGTAATTTTAGAACCCCCATCATCTCGTGGAGGATTCCAGGTTAGAAGGCAGGATTCATTTGTGATTTCTGATACATCAAATGCAGCTGGTGGACCAGGTTTATCTGCAGACGACAAGATGTGAATGTTAATTTTCCACTTGCATACCTTGGTACATTACTAATGATTTATATAAAGTACATAAAGTACATGCATACCAAGAACATTAACTTCAACAACAGCAGTAGCACGTCCACTGGAATTTACAGCTTCTATAATATAGGTTCCACTGTCACTCCTCTTGCTGTCCGTAATAGTGACTGTAGAATGACCAGGCTGGCTTTCAATGGTGATTCTGTTGTCAGGTCTCAAAATTTTATCAGCCTTGGTCCAAGTAATCTGGGGCTCAGGCATTCCAGTTACTTTAGCTGGCAGCTCAATTTTAGTTCCGGCTTTCACAGTAAGTCCAGCAAGAAGTTTCACATCTAAGAAAATTTCTGGAGCCTCTGATTAAGGAAATAATGAAAATGTTGTTAGAGAAACAGTATTTCAGAGACTGATGAAAATAAAGCAGCTATGGCAATTTAGCAAGTGAAGTAGTTACCTTTTGCATCAATGGCCTGAATATCATCAGTTGGCTTACTTGGCCTACTCGCTCCCATTCTGTTCAAAGCCTTAACCCGATAAGCATACCACTCTCCTTCCTTGAGCTTTGTTACTTCCATTCTGTAAAAAAAAAAAAAAAAAAAAAAAAAAAAAAAAAAAAAAAAAAAAAAAAAATCAAATGTTTAGAGTGGTGAGGATGACACAATTAGTTAAGAGGTTTTATCTACCATGTCAATTTACTTACTTTGTTTCAATAACAGGCTCCCCACAGATCTCCCACTTGTCTGTGCCACGCTGGGATTTTTCTACTAGATAACCCTTAATGCGTGCACCACCATCATATTTGGGAGGCTCCCATGTTAGGAAGATTCCTTTTGATGTTGGATTTCTCCATTTAACATTTTCTGGTGGGTCAGGCACCGCTATTAAAAATTAAAAACATACGGGATCTCAGAAACCAGTCTAAGGAAAATATATTATTTTTATATCTTATTTTGAAGAAAATCAGCAAAATTTCAAATATGCTCACTTGCTGGTATTGACATATTTACAGGTTCGTCAATATATGCAGGTTCTCCAGGGCCACATTTATTGCATGCAGAAACTCTAAATAAATATTCTTTCCCTTGGACAAGGTCAGGTACAGTGAACTCTTGGTCAACAATATGATCCATAACCTAAAGAGAAGAAAGGTTACAATGTGTTTTTAAAATTTATTTCCAAAGGGTGATTACAAAAACAAGTCACAAAACTCAGTAGCACATGTGAAAATAATATAGCAATAGAAATTTAAATGAAAAAGAATGGACTTACTTTGCTCCACGTTTTCCGGCTTACTTCCCGTTTTTCAATTATGTAGCCAGTAACTGGACTTCCACCATCATCTTCTGGAGGTTCCCATGCGAGCTGCACTGTACTCTTGAGTACTTCTAGAACATTGAGCTCTCTTGGTGCACTTGGACAAGCTAGAAGTCACAGAAATTGCACTATTTTGTAATTGGTGTTTGATAGATGATCTCTGTGTAATGTATCTACCAGAAGACTTTGTCTTGTTAAGTCATTCCTCTTCAAACAGCAAAATTACATATTGAAAACTAGAAAAGTGGATTTTTAGTAGGGATTTCTAGTTTTAGTTATGTTTTAATATACTTGGTTGGATGTTGTGAGATTACACATTATTAAGCTAATTAGATTTTAGCAAGACAAATATGGAATGCTACTGTTAAAATATATACATTCTCACTTACCAATGACATTAACATTAATTTCTCCTGAAACAGATGACACAGGGTTTTCCAATGTTAAGTAATAAATTCCCTTGTCTGGGCGCTCACTTGGAGTAATTACAAGTTCTGCAAAGGAGGCAGTGGTCTTCATTTTTACACGATCACCCTCTTCTAGGACTTGGTCACCAAAAGACCATGTGGCAGTTGGTACTGGGTACCCAGTGATGGGAACACGGATCTTGATTGGCTCTGGTACAATAACTTCCAGCCCATCCTTAAATGCACTTAGGTCCATTGTAGGTTCAACTGGAAAAAAATGGAAAGTGGATTCAATAAATAATTTTAAGACTCTATGAACAGAGCTAATGGCAATTGTGTTGAGAGGCTGAGACTGACTGTATCTCAGCCTGCAGGTCTAGCTTGCTGTATCTCAGCCTGTCTAGACCAAGCTCTGTCTTATGACTCCCTACCTCTCCTGGTTAAATGTTTTGGGTTTTTTCAAAATTATCTGACATGGTAAGGGAGATTAGTATTAACAAGTATGACATCTAATTTAACTTTTAATGTAAAAACTTTGCATTCTTTAAAGCTTTTTTTTAAGGTTCTTCTCTGTCTTTCTTTCCTTCTTTTACCTCTCACTTTCCACATAGGTAGGTCAGGAGACAGAAGGTTATGCCTTGCTCCTCAGGCAACCTAACAGGCCTCTATCTCATAGTACAGATAATTATCTGCAGAATTCATAATGGAGGAGAAATAGCTCATGATCTCAAATGTCTAAGGTGTGCCAGTTATCTGGTAAAAAATATACATATTACCCACAAGATGTACTTTAATTGTGTGCCTTAGCTGATCAATTGTTTTTAAGAAATAGAATGCGGCTTACCAAAAGTATCATCTGCAGTTAATGGCCCAATAGCCTCTGCTGGATCAGACACACCAGCTGCATTTTCTGCTGAGACTCTGTAGTAATAACTGGATCCTTGTTTCAATCCAGTTACCTAAAATGCACAAACAATCATTTACTACCTCATATTAAAGATGATCTACGCATTTTACCAGCTGATGAAGAGAACACTGTACCTTGAAAGTAAGAGCAGGTACTAGTTTTGGATTACAACGAATCCACTTGTCTGTTCCTTCCTCTTGCCTTTCAATAATATAGCCTAAGATTGGACTTCCTCCATCTTCAAGAGGGGGTTCCCATGTGAGCTGAACTGATGACTTGGTCTGATCTGAATGCTCAAGGTTAATGGGAGGACTTGGTCTCTCTGAAAAAAATATGAGACAAATAGATTTATATAACTGATAAAGGAACATGGTACTGCAAATTAACTGTTTCTATCTTACAGTATGGTTTTTAAAGCCTTTGCATACATTTTCTACACTGATTTTTTTAAAGTGAGATTGTATCCTAACTTCAGAGAAAAAATATTTGCAGTCCTTACTAAACCAAGTGGTAGCAAGCTACTCCTGCTATGTTTGAAGGACGCAAGTAGAGAAAATCTAACCCTACACAGTATTTGCAGCATACACATTCTTCAATTGAACTTTTCTACACACATAGCATCCAAAATGCTCCTATCTCATAATGCAATCATAATTATACAGACTTTACATACTCACCGATTGGGTCCATGATTTTTACTGCACGTGTAGCAGGACTTGGTTTGCCAACTCCAACCATGTTTTGAGCTCTTACTCTGAAGAAATATTCTTCATTTTCCACAACATCAGTCAGGACAGCTGACAGTTCATCAGCTCCTGTGGTCATAGTTGGCTCCCATCTGATGGTAGCTCTGTTCCGCAGTTCAATAACGTAGCCAGTAATTGGGGATCCTCCATCATCCTCAGGTGGTTCCCAGCTAAGTGTGGCTCCAAACCTGTTCACCTCAGTAACTTCTACATTTTGAGGAGGACCGGGAACATCTGCATTTTATTTTAGGAGATAAAAGGAAAAATAAGGTATGTAGGTTTTACCTGTTGTTAGAATTTATACTGCTTTTTTTACACAGCCATCAAACGCTGAGTTTTTTTGTAACTTCTGCTCACCAAATTTGCTCTTAGCTTCCACAGGAGTGTCTGTTTCCACTGGCTCACCAGTGCCCACTCTGTTGCGTGCACTAACACGGAAGAGGTACTCAACTCCTCCTTTCTGAAGTCCAGTAACAGTGTATTCACAATTTTCAGCACGATCTGTGGCCACAATCCAGGTCTTACGCTTGATATCACGTCTTTCAACAACGTAGCCTATGATTTTACTTCCACCATCACTTTCTGGTTCTTGCCATGCGAGACCAACTTCACCATCATAAGTTTCAGTGACTTCCAAGTTTCTAACTGGGCCTGGAACATCTATTAAAGACATGACAATACTTCAGGGCATTGCAGCCATTTTTTTCCCTCTGGCTAGAGAAGAGAAGCCTGAGGGGAGACCTCAAGATGATCTATGGCTTTTCCCCTCAATTAAGGCTTTTATTATGTGAAATAATGGTAAGCAAGGTTTTACTGCTACGAGTACTTACCAATGACCTCTACATTGATGAATGCTTCTGCCTGGCCATGTTTGTTTCGAAGCACAACCTTATATCTTCCCTTATCTGATTTCTTTGCTTCATAAATTTTGAAGGTAGTGCAGTCAGCTGTTGTATCAACAGTTGTTGTGGGGAGACTTTCCCCTGCTTTCAACCATTCAGCTTCTGCTCTTGGGTAGGCATCATATGGGACAGTCATAGTTAAAGGTTTACCAACATCAACCACAAGGTTTTGATCACCAGTCTTGATTTTAGGTGCAGCTAAGAAGGATGAATGTGAAAAGTCAGTACTTGCATATATATATATATATTTGTAAAAAATTGATATATTTGTGCAGTCAGCAAAGAAACTAACGCAGGAAAGTAAAAGAATCTACTGTGTAAACTCTAAGGAAATCCTTCACATACTCATTGGACAACTCCAAAGAAAGAAATACAGGCTGGTTGGTATGTACTGTGTCCTCCTATAAAATCAGGTAAGAAGGAGTTGCTTTTTAAGAACTAATTTAATTATTCTGTAAAATAGACAAATAAAGAATTATATGTCTACTATTACTTAAATGAGTAGCCCAAATAATTTTCTTTTTTAGTGACTTAATTAAAAGCTTAAAGCCCATTTAAGCTTAAATCTTGCTCTTTGGTATATACACATTGAAAAGTGATGTGTTTTCCTCAACAGCTGGATGAGCATGGTATAACAAAAAGTGTTTGTTGTTTAAATTCATATTCATGTAGTTTAACAGATTTGTTAAACAAACTTCAAACAGTTTAACACTTTTCTCTGATTGTGTATTCATTTTAGTTCAGCTTTTTGAAGGAGCAAAATTCAATTTAGTTAAACTAAATTCACTAATCTAAGATTTTATAAAAGAAGCACAAAGCAAGCAACTTACCAGCTAATTCAAGCTTAGCTCTAGCTTCCTTATCTTTGGCGATAAATCTGTATTCCCCTTGGTCACGGGGTTTTATGTCACACACCTGCAGCCTGTGGACCTTTCCTTCACTCATCATCTGATGTTTGTCACCTTGGATGATAATCATGTTGTTTCTCAACCACTTGACCTCCACACCATCTTTATTCAATTCAGCCATGAAGATGACGTCTGAACCAGGAGCTTCATAAATATCTTGTGGTGGTCGAATAATCTCAACAGGGATTTCTGAAATAAATGTTAATTTATTTGGTCTTGTTTATTGTTTTTATTATTATTATTTATTTATTTAATTATTATTAAATAACCCAATTGTACACGTACCTTCAACAAAAAGTCTTGCCCTAGATCTCCTGTCATCCACTCCACAAGAATATTCACACTCATCATCCAGTCTACAGTCTTTTATGATTAATCTGTGCAGATTTCCATCCTTTTCAAACTGGTATCTTTATAGGGGAGAAAAATAAGCAGTATTTTAGTTTCCAGACAAAGCAACAAAGTAAAACAAGCATGTTTAGCACATTCAGAAGAATAATAAAATGTACATACTTTTTGCCTTCTTTGATTTCTCTTCCATTTCTGTACCATTTTACACTGACTTTCTCTTTGGAAAGCTGGCATGTAAAGACAGCATCATCAAATTCAGTGACAGTCTGGTCCTGAAGATGTTCAGTGAAGTCTGCTGGTGCTTCTGTGATGAGAAGCTCTGCAACTGATTTGTCTTGCCCAGCAGTAACAGTGTATTCACCTTCATCTACAAACCCACAGTCTTTAATGATCAATGAGTGCTTGAATTTATCAATCTTGTACAAAACGCGCCTGTCAAATGTGATCTCTTCTCCATTCTTTGTCCATTTGAGAGTTGCATTAAGGCGATTGACTTTGCACCAGAATGTGACAGTTTTCTTTTCCATGGTCTCAATATCTTCAAGGGGCTCAACAATTCTGAGATCCTCCTCTGTTATGACAAAAAAGCAAACATTTTTACATTGCCACATGAAATTGAATGTAAATGATGAAACATTTTTATTTTGGTACAAGTTATTTACCTAATACTTTTAAGGCAGCAGAGCTTTTAACGTGTTCACCCCTCTGGTTTGTCAGTGAGATGGTGTAGGTAGCTTGATCTTTCAACTCAGCATCTCTGATTCTGAGAGTGTAGACTACACCCTTCTGAACAATAATGTACTTTGCACTATCAAATATTGCCTCATCATTTTTGTACCACTTCTCTTTGGCACCTTCTTTATTGACTTCACAGTTAAAGATAATTTCTTGACACTCATTAACTTCTTGGTCCTTAAGAGGAGTTATAATCCTGAGTTTTTCTGAAATTGAGAAAACAGAAGAAATAAGACATCATGTAGTATAAAGAATGCAACAAAACAAGCACATTGATAAAATAAAGCTTACCAATCACTGCCAAGTGTGCTGCTGCCTTAGCTTCACCGACCATGACAGTATACATTCCTGTATCTCCTAGAACAGAGTCTTTAACCACAAGTGTTCTCTTTTTGCCATCTGAAATGATGTCGTACTTATCACCAGGCTCCAGGACGGTGTCACCCCTCAGCCACTGTACTGTAATGGCTTCTTTGGATACTGAACAGACAAATTCAGCTTTTTCTCCTTCAAGTACCTCAAGGTTTTGTGGTCTGGTAAGAAATTCTGCTGCAAGTTCTGAAAGAAAACATTTTTGTATATATATATATTATTTTTCACTTGTGAATGGAATAAACCAAGTTGTCTATTATTACTGATTTTTTAATGTTTTTTTTTTCCCCCAGGATACAAGACCACCAAAGTAGCACTCTTACCATGTACAGTAAGTTTTCCTGTTGTGCTAGAACTTGGGAGCTTGCAAGTGTATTTGGCAGCATCTTCAGGATGAGCATTATGTATAACAAGAATTCTCTTTCTACCATCAGAAATGTGTTCAAATCTACCACCATCAGGCACCTCTTCATCTCCTTTAAGCCAAGTAACTTCAGCATTAGGCTTTGAAACTTCGCAGATCAATTTTACAGTGTCATTTTCATTTACTTCAAGATCAGGAAGATTTTTTGTGAAAACAGCCTCTTCCTCTGCAAAAACAATTTCAAAAGATGATTAAAGCTTGCCATAAAAACTGCACTCTCACATTTTTTATTGTTCACATATTAGGTTCTAAAACACTATGTTTACCTATCACTGTAAGTAGGCCAGAAGTTCGAGCTGTTTTTGCTTCACAGGAATATTCAGCTTCATCATCAAAGACACATTTATTGATGACAAGAATGTGTTCTGCACCTTTAGAAATTATGTCATACTTTTTGCCTTTTCTAATTTCCATGCCATCCTTAAACCACTTCACCTGTTTCAGAACAAATTAACATGGTTATTAACATGCCCATCATATATATCAGTGTGTTCTTTTATAGAACTATAACAAAGTTTTCCCCTCTAGCTGAAGGAGTTACTGAGATGAAAAAGTGCCACTACTGACCTTGACATTTGGACGAGAAATTTCACATTCAAACCGAGCAGATTCTTTTTCTTTAACCTCAAGGTCAGTTAGAGGTTTCAGGAAGTCAACACGAATAGCTGTAAGAGAATAGAAAATTTTTAGTAGATGGAAGTCTGTGCTAGAGAAGTAAAAAATTGCCAATATTGATACTTCTGCCAGTCACAGACACTAGTACTAGTACATTGCCTTTATAGCACCTAGACATTTTGTAGAAAACTGTGTATTACTCACGTTCCACATTGAGAAAACATGATGTCTTAAAATCCTTAGCATCACAGGCATATGTTTTTGCATCATCCAGTGTGCAGCCACGGATGATGAGTTTTCTGACCCTGCCATCAGAAATGATATCATACTTCTTTGATTTGTGAATTTCTTCTCCATTCTTGAACCATTTAACTTTGGCATTTTCCCTGGAAACTTCACATTCCAGTACTGCAGTGGCTTCCTCTTCAACAGTCTGGTCCTCAAGTGGTTTAGTAAATTCTACTGGGGGTTCTAAAAGAAACAGATAAATTTTTGATAGAAAAGATCTAAATTATAGCCAGTCTTCTGCTTGTACAGAACTGTCCCGTGCTGTTTACTAATTTTCCTTGACTGAATAATCAACAAAGCTCTTAGATGTCCCTATTGAAGGTCTCTTGAAACATTTTTTATTTTTAATACACAGACATTTTTTGTTCAGGTAACTTCTTCATTTTCATCCTACTATAAGATTAGACTGAATGATATCCTTGTCCATGAGGTTTTTAATCAAAAATAATCACAAAGCCTTGCAACTCAATTTCTTTAGCTGAACCATACCCATGTAATCTAAGTGACTCTAAAGTTATACTGTGAACTTAGAGAATGCTTGGGGTTTTTTTTCAATTTTTCCTTGAATTACTGGATCAGTGTGTGCAGTTCTTTTACTTCTTAATGATAAGGCCACTGGCAAGCAGTACAAGTGGGTGTACAGACAATGTTATGCTGTCCCTTGACTGATGGTTATACTCTCACAGGTTTCTGGATATTCAAAAGAACAGAAAAAGCCACTGGGAGCCACAAAGGCTGGTATTCGTGGGTTCTCTTGAGGCCAATTGAATGTTCAAGTCTGCAGCAAAGCCCTGGAAGTCTTAATGAACTGGTTCATGTCCCAGATTTGACTTATTTCCAGTATTTTGCCTTGTTCAGCTCTTCTGTGAAGTACAGAGATTTTAAGTAGGTGGCTTTTTTTAATCAGGGAGGTTATCCACCAGTTGAATATTGTATATAGAGGATTCCACTCATTTGAGAAATAGTGTGTGTTAGCTTCCTGTTCCAGCAGGAATTATGAATGGACCATTAATGCTGATTATGATTTAACAAAAAAGACTGACTTACCTTTCACAAAAAGATTTGCTTGAGTTCTGAAATCTTTTGCTGTCAGTGATACCTCTCCCGCATCTGTTAACTTGACATCTCTAAGGATAAGTGTGTGAACTCTCCCTTCAGCACGGGTCACAACCTTACAAAATACATAAAAACCCCTTTGTCAACATCTACCACAAGTATTTAAGAAATATTTCAAGAAATAGCATGCTATTTATGATTTGTGGAGTTTGGTTGACCACTTTCATGTGAAATTTTGACAATTTTGTTTTGTATATACTAGATATAGCTCAAAGCTTTGAGGATTTTTGGGCTGACTTGAGATGATGTCTATTTTGAATAAATACAAAAAATTAAGCAAATTTATGGGAAAAGTTGGAATTACTGCTGGCTACAAGTAAAGTAAAAACTTTTGCAGCTATAAAGAGGTTTGGCACCCCCCATATACACTTCTCTGGAAATTCCAATTTGATTTTCTATTATTAAAATTTGGTAAAAAAATCTGCCTATAAAAGACTAGTTTCTGTGATGACCTATTGCAGAAACTACTTTGTTTCTGCAGTAAACAGTAACACAGTAAACAAAACCAAAAAAAATCACTTCATTGAATAAAGGTTATAAATGTTCAGCTGAATGCCTCCCACAGAGGCAATAAATTGTTAGAATTAACAATAGCTAAAATGAAACACTTGTACAATTAGATTGATTCTTAATGACAGTTGTAAATAAGTTTCAAGAGGCTATTTTAAATGGGTAGAAAGTGATGCATTGAATAAATACATGGTTTACTCTCAATTACATCTTGATAGTTTCAACTGTTCAAATGACAGTATTGACTGTATATGTAAACTACATGAAATCTGATTATTTTTTCATGCAATGAAAATGATAGCTCAGACAAAAAAGACGAAAATAATCTTCCATTATTTAGAATACCAAACATAATATTTTTCTTGCCAGACAGTCATAACTATCAATCCACTGCACTGATCAATAGCTTTTCAAATTTTTATTCTGAAACTCAGAAGTAATTATCTTGATTTATTTCATGACTCTGCTGAATTTCAACTTGATTAAATACTGCAATAGGGTCCCTTAGCATCATGATCTGCTTTGATTTTCTTGTTTCTACATTCTATTTCTTTTACTAAAGAGTTTTTATTTATGCAAATTTCTTAAAACTCAGAAAGATCTAACAAAATCTGAAAAAACAGTTAAAAATTGTATTTAAAAGAAAGAACAATCTGTATCAAAGTATTATTATCAGCATTATTACAGGTTCTGAAACTTTGCTAGGTCATGCAATGCCTTGAAACTTTACTTTGCCTTAGGTTTCCAACTTTTATTTGAATTTGCATTACTTTTTTAGGCCTAGTATGTGAAAAAGAAGTCTTAAAACCAGTAATATCCCTTTCCATTTCTTAATGTATTAATTTATGTTCCTTTTTTTATTTCCCCTACCATTAACTTTAAACATTAAATTGACTGCATTCCAGGCTGCTCAAATCTCAGAGTTAAGAGCCAGCACTTGATGAAGGGTTAAAAATAGCTACTGAGAAGTGCTTGACAAGCAAATCTGCCCAGAGTTATCTGGAGAGCCAGAACAAATGCCTGAAATGGAATTTGAATCCTCTTAATCCCCTTATACGCTGAATTGGACTGCAACTCAGCATTTAGGAGAAAAAAAGGCTTTTCCTGATAGCGCCTTTCAAAATCCTCTCACTGTAACCACAGGTAACCTGAGCAAAAATTATTCAGTATCCTTGTGGCTGAGTCTCCAACAGAACCAGGTATAAAATCACTGTTGTAATGATTGATATTTTGTAACCTTAGTTTTCCTTTGTATGGTAAATAATTGTACTATCCCAGAAAACTGGAATTTCTGGGAAAAACTGTTGTATTTGATTTAGGAACAATTTAGCATTTGACACAGCAGTTCTACAATACAGCTGTGCCTTAGTACTTCAACTCGCAGAGAATAGACAAGAGGTAAAGAAGGGGAAGAGACTCGAAAGAGAAGGAGGAGGAGGGAACATGAGAAATAGTAAAGTTTAGTTTCTTTACCTGATCACTGGGCTCCAGTTTCTTTCCTTTCAGGAACCATTCTACTGGGATTCCCTCATAAGAGAGTTCGCAATCGAAGGTTGCTGATTCCCCAGCTGTCACTGTTACATCCTTGAGGGGTCTCAGCAAGCCAATTACTCGAGCTTGGTAAGGAGAAGACATAATTTTTTGATTAGTCACTTCTACCCAAGAGAGAGCTTCTGCCCTTACGTACTAATCTCCATGGTGGCTTCCCTCAAGAGAGCCAGACATCGCAATGCTGCTCTTTACATTCCCTAAATAGAAGAGGCCACCCTGAGTTCTTAGGGGAGGGCTGGTCACCTACAATTTCCTATTTGCAGAGCGTGTTTCTTTAAATTGAACAAGGTCAGCAAGAAAGTTGCTCTGCATCTGTCTCCTTTCCAAGCCTTGCATGCCTGTTGCTAGATAAGGCATGTGTTTCCAAAATAGCGAGGGCCAGGATTGGAGCGGGAAACAAGTCGTCTTCAACCGTGTAGTCTGTCCCTGTCCATCAAGCTCTTAACCCTATCCCCAGATATCACTGTTATCCTACCCTCTCCAGTTAACGTGACACTTTGATGCAGCAGAGCCTTTGCTTGCAATATTTGATTTCATAACAGCATATATGATGCCAGACCATGAAGCAACCTTCAAGGCCATCTCCTTAATTTTACTCCTCCTATATGAATAAATTATCTATAAGGTTAAAAAACACATAGGACATTCCTTAACAAAGAAAATTAAGACAATCTGAATAACTAATCCCTGAGTTTCTATACTGGAAAGGATCGCTGTGGGTTCAGTACAGGATAGAGATTTGCCACACATTCCAAAGAGGCAGTGAGTACCATGTTTTCACTTAATTAATCAATTAATTTCAGTTTAAAAGACACTTACGTTTCACTCGAAGGTGAGCACCAGACTTGGCATTTGCTGCTTGGAAATCCACTCCACCAGCTTGATCTAAGCGTACATTGTACAGTGTAAGGAAGTGCTTTTTTCCTTCCTCTTTGATTTCACATTCCTGCAAAAACAGAATTAAAATAATATTTTCAGTATCTTGTTTGTACTACTCACAGAAAGAGCCCTACTTCTCATACCATGCATCTGCTTTCTTCTACTCCATTCACAACTCTTAGACCCATGTCAAATATACCTTATAAACATTAATTCATAGGCCTTTCCTTTCAAACTCTCTTCATAATACAGTCAGCTTGCTCTTAGAAAGAAAGGGCAAGAGGCAATACATTTCTGTACTGACAGAGTAGCCAATATATTAATATATATGTAGACCAGTCAGAGGCCTAGTTTCCCCAAGGGAACTAGGAAAATCCTAGGAACTAGGAAATTGCTAAGCTTATGCTGTGACCTTTCCTCCAGAAGACCTTTCCTTCTTTTATCCAGACAGTGATCCTCAAGTAACTTCCAACCTTTGCATATTATTCACGTTTATATTATTCACATTACATAGAGCCAAATTATTGTCAATTGTGATTGTGTTGTTTCTTTATTTTCCAGATCCTTCCAGCAAGGAATTTTGAATATTTGATTAAGCTCTACACCATTTTACACTAATTTTAATTGTCACAGAAATGAAAAAGAGTTTGGAAATGTGATCTACATCTATTTAAACCAAATATAACTCAAAACCTACAGGAAAAAGCATGCAATCCGAAGTCTGCATTTTTAAATGCCATTATGTTTAAGTGAATTCCACAAGGTCTTTGCACTTTGGATACTTAGGATGGTTGTAAGTATTGTTAGCAATGCAGAATGTAGCATTTTATGTAAAAAACATTTATTATTTAGCTATTTTGGATTACATTTGTACTATATTTAAAACATTATTAACAAAAAACCCCAACTATTTTTAATATAGTGACTCTTCCTAAAGCAGAAAGAGATCAAATTTAATTTTTGTAGTCACCCTCTCCTTCACACCTCCCTGCAAAGTGTTGAGACATACATAAAAAAATATCATGAAATATTTGCTTACAGCTGATTCAGTCAGGGGTTCTCCTTTTAGCTTCCAATTACCATGGACACCTTCCTCAGAGATTTCAATATCAAAACGAGCAGTCTCTGTCTCAATCACCTCCACACTGTAGAGTGGTCGCACAATCTCAATATCCCGGTCTGGAGTAGAAAAATGTGATTAACTCCCTCAGTCTCTAGCAGATCCCAAAAGATCTCTACAGAGCAGCCCATTGAAATAATCATACCTTCAATATCAAGTTTAGCAGAGGTTTGATCAGTACCACAGTCACAAGTGTACTGTCCAATGTCTTTCTTCAAAGCTTTCTTGAGAATAAGGATTCTCTTTTTACCATCAGCCTTAATAACGACGTTCTTTGATGCAGTAATTGGATTGCCATCCTTCATCCATTTCACTGGGGCATCTGCTTTGCTGATTTCACATTGCAAGATTACTTCATCTTTCTCCACAGCAGTGTAATCCTGCAGCTTCCCAGTGAAATAAGGGTCTCCCTCTGCAAGCAAAAGTTGAGACATATTTCAGTCTGAAGTTTTAGTCTTCCAGAAAGAATGAGTTTCTACCATAAAACAGATTTCCTGCTTATATCCTGAAAGAAGGACTAAATATAGTCCTTTTTCACAGTTCTGTTACAAAAAAGAAAACAAACACCTAAGACATGTTTCAGGGCATTACTAATATTACTGACAACATTCTTTTGATGCTCTAGGAGTTTTAGAGCATTGTTTTAACTTGGCAACTTTGCATGAAATTTTAAAGTTATTGTAATCATCCTTTGTGAATAGGTAAATGGAAAAAAAATTGTTAGATTTTCAAAATCATGATTTAGGCATACCCCAACACTTTCTGATTGTTATTTTTTATTAATAAAACTCTTCTGATAATACACATCAGGTAAATTCTTTTGGGTATTCTTACCAAGAACAGTGAGTTTAGCTTCTGAGGATTTGCCCATAGCTTCCACTTTTATCTGAGAAGTATCATCAATAGTAAGATCTTTGATTGTGAGTGTATGGAATTTGCCTTCGTCTGTCATTGAAACCACTTTGCTGGTATGTAATCGTTGGTCATTCTTGAACCAGACCACAGTGATATTTTCATGGGAGAGTTCCACAGTGAACTCTGCAGTTTCTCGCTCCTTCTTTGTTACGTCCTTGAGAGGAGTGATGAATTTCAGGCGGATACCTATAACAATGTAACGTGTCATAATGTTATCAATATAAACTATGCAAGTATCTGATGCAGAACTTTCCTAGAAAGACAATGTCTAACAAACCTTCAATAATTAGCTTGGCACTTGTTCTTTTATCCTCAGCTTCAAATGTGTATTTTACTTCATCCTCAAAGGCAACAGATTTAATAATCAGAGCATGCTTTGTTCCGTCTGAAATAATTTCAAATCTTTCATCAGGAGTGATCTCTTCTGTTCCTTTCAACCAGCGGAAAGTCTTGGGTTCTCTGGATACCTCACATTCAAACTTAGCTTCATCCTTCTCAAAGACCTTCACATCACTTAGTGGAGTGATAAAGATAAGAGGCAGTTCTGAAATCAAAGAAGAGCTCTTTCAGAATCAGTTCATACCATGCTTTCTGACACTACATTTGTTCTCATGCCCTGAAATACACAGGGAAATGTTGGCCAAGTGCAGACTGTACCTTTCACTTTCAGATTAGCAGCACTTTTAGCATTGGCAGCTTGGAAAGACACTTCTCCAGTCATATCAAGTTTGCAGTTATGAAGGACAAGAATATGCTTCTTCCCATCTTCAATGATTTCACAGTCCTGGTGATAAAGAAACACACACCCCACCCCAAATATTAGTATTCTAAGAAACCACTAAGAAAACACTATTATTAATCATGTTTTTCCACTGGAAATTATGGTCTAAAAACAAAGAAGAATCCTTACAGGTGAAGGTGTTAGGGTTTCTCCCTTTAGCTTCCATACAGGATGGACATCAGGCTCAGAAATTTCAATTTCAAAGCGTGCTGTTTCACCAACAAATACTTCCACTCCATACAGTGGACGCTCCACTTTAATTAAGCGAGCTAAAAAAAACAAACAAAAAACAACACATCAAAAGTTCACATCTGTTTACTCACAAATTGTATACCATAGAAATGTAATACTGGAAAGATTCTTAAGTCTCTCCTTTTTCCCTTTTTTGGGCATTCAAATGCTATGACCAGTAAGTGGTTATCTAACGTTGTCCTAAAAAGCAGCAAGTTGGCAGTCTACAACCTTCTATAATATGTCTGAAAATTTAGTTATTTTTGGTAAGAATATTTTTCCTAACAATTAACCCAGCTATCTGTTACAGTGAACTAAACTGATTTTTTTTTTTTCCTAATGGTAACTGTACAAAGAGAGTAACTGATCACCACTGTCTCTGTAACAGCTATTTATATATTGTCAAATATATTGTCTCTTGTAATCACTTTTAATAACTTTAAATCTAGATATTTCAGCCATTCATCGTAACAGCATGCTTTCCACAGGTACATTTTTGGTCTTGCTCTCTAGAGAGTGTCTGTCTGTCTACACTGGTTTACAAAGGTTTTGGTACTTTCCCTCAGTGAAGACAAAATTACTTACACTCAACGCTGATATTGGCACTTGTCTTGTCAGTTCCACAGTCACACTCATAAACACCTTTATCACTCTCTGCAGCCTTCTTGATCTTCAGGATACGGCGCAAGCCATCCGTTTTTATGGAAATTCTGTTGGAAGCTATTAGTTCTTCACCATCTTTGTACCATTTTACTGGCACATCTTTGCTAAGTTCACACTCCAGAGTAATATCATCTTTCTCTACAGCACTGTAGTCTTGTAATTTCACAGTGAAATATGGATCGGCCTCTACAAAAGCCATAGTGGATAAGATAAATTAGTTATACAAATACACTAAAATGTCAATGTTTTGTCACTTTCTACTTATAAAAATGGCTAATATTTATTTTACAGCAGGTTTTAAATTATTTATGTAATTACCTAAGACTTTCAGATTGGCTTGTGTGTTCAAGTCCTTGACTACGGCCTTTATTTCTGAGATATCATCAAGTGTTACTTCTCTCATTTCTAGCTTATGAACTTTGCCTTCTGAAGTAATTAAAACTGTTCTGCTTGTGTGAAGTCTTTTGTCATTTTTGAACCATTTCACAGGCATGTCTTCATGAGAAAGCTCAAACTGGAAGTGAGCCGTTTCCCCCTCTTTCACTGTTTGATCCTGTAGAGGTGATATGAACTTCAGCCTTACACCTGTAATGTAGACACATAAATACAATCAGAAGAACAGCTAATGTAGTCCTGAAAGAATATTCTTTATCCTTTTTTTAAAAAATTCTTTTGTTCATGAGAAAATACTTGCCTTCCACAAACAGTCTTGCTGTGCTCTTCTTGCCATCAACTTCAGCAGTATATTCTCCCTCATCATCAAACTGTGAATCATTGATAACAAGAATGTGCTTCTTTCCATCTGCAATGATGTCAAATTTTTCTCCGATCTTGAGTATATCAGTGCCCTTAGACCATATGACATTGGCCTCTCTGGTAAGGACACATTCAAACCTTGCTTGGCGCTTCTCAGGAACGGTGACATCTTTTAGGGGCACAGCAAAGTCCAATTCGATTTCTGGAAGCAGAAGATAATACGTCATTTGTAAGGTGCCCCATGTGAACCCTGCCTCGGCTGGTGCCACGCTCCGTGGGCGATCGTACCTTTGACTGTCAGGATAGCTGTAGTGACGGCGTTAAAGGCCTGGTAAAGCACCTCGCCTGCCTGATCCAGCTTGACTTTGTGTAAGGTTAGGAAGCGTTTTCCTCCTTCAGCTTTGATTTCACATGTCTGGAGAGATGGCAGACTTTGTTACATACAAGTACCAATGTAATGCATATGCCTTGCTGCTAGGTGTTTTTAATAAAGGGGTTTTCATAAACATGGGTATGGGTAAGGAGTCAGGTAGGAAGAATGAAATTGCTTTCCAAGGAAAAGTACTTTTACTCAATAATTAAAATACGGAGTACATTTCTTCAGCATTCCACACTTCTTTAGAATGTCAGAATCATTCCTACAATGTATGTAGGATATTTCTATTATTGCTTGAATTATGTGCTGTATTACCTTAAGAAAATGAAGGCCGTCAAAACTCAGCTTCTCTAAAATATAATCCTTCCTTAGAGAATCAGTATTCTTAATCATATATTCTGGTTGAGTAGCAGTGACACATAAAGATTCAAGGAACCTGTTCCTCAATATATACCTGAAGTATTCAATGTAAATAAATCATGTTGTAAAATTCAAGGATGCTTACAGGTGAAGGTCTCAGGACTTCTCCTTTCAGCTTCCATTCACCAGGAATATCTTCTTCAGATATTTCTGTATCAAAGTTTGCTGTTTCTTTTTCATAAACTGTAACGTCCTCTAATGGCTTCAGAAGCTCAACTTCACGTTCTACAATGCACAAATGAACACTTATAAGATTAGATCAAGTTTTGATAGAGCTTTACAATAATTCAGGTTACCTTTTCTGTTTGTTTATTTAGATGTTTTTCAACATTGGCCTACAAGCTGATTAAACATAATCCAAATAAAAGCTTCCTTACCACCAAGGGTCAGTTTAGCTGGGTATCTGCGACCTTCAACTTCCACTGAATATTCTCCAATATCAGCAGGACCAGCATTCTTGATTTTCAGGAAAATTTTATTTCCTTCTTTCAAGATTTCTGTCTTGTCAGTGGGTTCAGCAGGGATTTCCTCATCTCCTTTAAACCATTTAATGTTTGGTGTATCCTTGACAATGTCACAGCTGAAAGTAGCTGTTCCTTTTGGTTTAACATGCTGATCTCTTATGGGTTTTACTAACCAGTCCCTTATAACTTCTGCATGACAAAAAGTTACACAAGATAACAGCTTAGCAGACTTTTATTATAAATAGATGTGTCATAAAAAAGAAGAATAAGAACTAGAAGATTTTGTACTACAGCAATTTTTTATAGCTTTAAAAATCTTCTCTATCCACTTATATCGTAAGATAACAAGAAAAGGTTTTCATAGTTTTAAAGCAGCCCAAATACCTTAGAGAGAAAAAAGAACATGATTTTGATTGCTTACCTACTACCTTAACACAAGATGAGCATGATAGTTCAGAGCCTTCCACAGTAACAGTGTAAGTGCCAGCATCAGCATCATCTGAATCAGTGACTGTGAGGGAATGTGACAAACCAATAACACCCAGAGCAAATTTCCCAGGCTTGGCTTTGATGATTTTACCATCCTTTCTCCAGACCACATTTCGTTCTTTGTTAAGCTCACATGTTAAGTACAGTGGCTGAGTTTTAATGACAGTCGCTTCTTCTTCAAGGGTTTTCACAAACCGCACTGGGAGTTCTGTGGGAAACAAATTATTTTGATTTGTCTCCTTTATACATAGAACATGTGATGCAGAAATTCCTTATAATATGTGTAGTGATCGAGGAAAACAACAGATGTGTACTGTAAAATTACAAAGTACCAGTTCTAGTTTGAGGAGTAGCTAGCCTACTGATAAATTTGAAACAGGGAATACCTTCAACAATAAGTTTGGCAGTAGAGGTCTTCTCTTTGTTCCCCAGGCGTAATACACAAGTATATTCACCAGCATCAGACAGCTGGACATCAATAATATGCAGCTTCCTATCTTTGCCATCAGCAATAAACTTGTGTTTTGGGCTCTCTCGGATGTTACTTCCATCTTTCATCCAGCTGGTAATTGCAGTGGATGGTGAAATAAGGACTTCAAAGATTGCAGAAGACCCAACAGACTCAGCCTCTTTTAGCACTATATCTTTCATCTCCTTGACAAACTTCAGTGGTACAGCTTTGAGTTGGTAAGTAAATGGAGGCTCTTCAGGAGGTTTTTCACCACCACTGCCTGGCCTGAGTTTCCTTCTCTCTGCATCTGCTGGTGAAGGTGTCTTCTTGGCTGTAATTCAGATTGAGAAATGAATAATTCCGATTAATTGCTTTTGATTGTAGGCTGTGCTGATTTTGGTTGGGGGAGATTTAACAGTCTTCTAAGTAGCTAGTATGGGGCTGTGTTTTGGATTTGTGTTGAAAGCAGTCTTGATAATACAGAGATGTTTTTGTGATTGCTGAGAGGCGCTTGCAGAGCCAAGGCCTTTTCTGCTTCTCATACAGCCCCAGCACTGAGAAGGCTGGGAGTTCACAAGAAATTGGGAAGATATATAGCCAGGAAAGCTGATCCCAACTGACTAAAGTGATATCCTACACTATATGATGTTATGCTCAGTATATAAAGAAGGGGAAAGAAGAAGGAAGGGGTGGGGGGGCATGCATTCAGGATTATGACATTCTCCCTTCAACAGACAGAACTCTGCTCTCCTGCATATGGGTGAGCACATCCCTGTTTGTAGGAAGTGGTGAATGAATTACTTATCTTGCTTTGTTTGTGTGCTCTGCTTTTGCTCAACCCATGAGTTTTCTCACTTTTACCCTTCTTATTCTTTCCTCCCTCCCACCATAGGGAATTGAGTTGCTGTCTGAGGCCTGATTCCCTGCTGGAGTTAAACCATGACAAGGTATTGCTTGTAATTTCCTACCTTTGACTGGACTGATACCCTTTGGAGATTCTTCTTTTGGTGGCTTGGCCTCTGAAGTAGAACAGCAAGATTATTAGGAACGCAGTTAAATAAACATACTTATTAAAACTAAGACAAGCATTTATTTTAGATATCAGATTTTTTCTTCTTTTAGTTACCTACACATAAAATGGGAGGAAAGGATATAAATATATCTCTATTTTTATAGAACTTCTACTGTCTATATTTCAATAGTAAGTTCAATATCCTGAAATGTGGGAATGACATATTTAGCAGTACAGCCTAACAGGCAGTTTAAAAGCTCCTATTTCCTTAATGTGCTGCTCTGTTCATTAATTGGTAACATTTTGTCATTCCTTGACATTTAAGATTAGACCTTGATCAATACCCGTCAGCCAAAATAGTATAAATGCCTGTTAAAATGATATGAAGTTCGTTTTTTTAAAAAAAACAAACTCACACACCTTTATTAATGAATGCCACAAAAATATAAGCTGTGTAAATTAAATATATGTTTCAGGACAATGTGGTGCTTTTACAAGTGACAGATGTTCTGTTAGTAACTTAATTTGCAATGAACATCACAGACTTTTGAAAATATTACCCATACTATGAGGCCTTTCCTTACCTTTTTGTAAAAGGAAATATAAAAGATACTTTTAATGGGAGAATGATATGAATGAAATGCAGGACAGATTTTATTGCAGTGGATGGAAAAATGAATACTAGAAAAAAACATGTGAGTATTCCTGAGAAGACAATGGCACATAGGACGATTTGTGAAGTCTTAGAAAAGTACAAGACCAAGACAATGAACAGTGGTCACACAGCTGTATGTACAGACAGGTAAGACAAACATGTGAAGAGTGGCTGAATGCCAATAAAGCCAGCTGACAGACTTGATGGAATTGCAAATGGTGTTACCAAAACACAATGGCAGGTGGTATTCTCCTGAAGCAAATGGTACAAGCACTTTGTGGAAGAATTTGGCATCAGTCTTCCTCACCTCGCTTTGCCTGAGACTTTGCTGGAACATCCAGAGCTTCACATGACTCTCCAGGTGCATCCAAATTCTTATTTTCACTCAAAAGTCTAGTGGCCTGCTCAATCAGGTGAGCTGGTTCTGATTTCTGGTATTCTTTCTCTCCTTCTGCTTTCTTGGAAGTTATTACCTTACCTACGCTTGGGGAGTAAGTATCTTCTCCATTTGCAACGATCCCTTTGCTTGATGATAATTTGTCTATGAGCTTTCCCTTCTCTTTTTTCATGGTACCAGATGTGCTTTTTCCAGTGCCATGTTCAGGTGATGATTTTTTATCTGATTTACTAACTGTAGATTGCTTTTCTTCAATTTTATCTTTTCTGCTTTTGTGTGCTAGAGCTTCTTTATCTTCATCCTGAATTGTATGAATATCTTGAATTTGTTTTTCATCTTGACTTTGTGGTGGCTGAATAGCAACTTTCTTTACTGACTCAGATATGACTCCCTTTCCATGTTCTCCCATGGAAACTTCACTTTCCATTCCTCCTGTAATCACTGTATCAAATTCTTTTTCCATATGCAGAATTTCAGGGGCATTTGACTGTCTAATTTTGCCTTTTTTTAAGTGGGTGCTGAAGATAGTTTTTTCTTCCTTCTCTGGCATAATCTTCTTGCCTGTTTCTTTATCACCTAGGAGTGCTTTCTCAGCCAACAATTCTCCTAAACCCTCTTCATAACAAACTTCTTTCTCTGTAGAGTATTTTTCTCTTGCTTTCATTTCTACTTCTTCTGACTTAAGAACAGATGGTTTAAAGATTGTGTGAGGTTTTTCTCCAGGAACCTCCTCATTTTCAGTGGGGTATTTTAGGTCAACATCCTTTCTCAATCCTGGCTGAGCCTCCTCAGACAGGTCTAAGGAATGTAATTCTGCTGATGTATAATCCTGATCCTTATCTTTCTCATCATCTTGAATAATTTCCATTTTCTTTGCTTCTTTGTTAAGAATCTTATCTATAGGAACTGTGCTACCAGATTCCTTCATCCTCTGAGTTTTACTTTTTATTCCATCTCCCTTCATGGATTCTGCAAGAGGAACTGCAGATTTCTCTGGAATAAAACCTTCTCTCTCATTTTCATTTCTAAGCAGGCGAGTTTCAGCTATTCCTACCTCTATGATATCCTGTGCAAATGAAGTTTTATCCTTAATGTGAAATTTTTCAGGTTGCAAACTTTTTTTTGATTTTTTCTCTTTTCCTAGAAGTTCTTTCTGGTCCCTGGGCTGATACGGCTTTCTGGGTTTAGGTACACACGTTGATTCAATTTCTTCTTCTTCTTCATGGTCAGGAATCCTTCCATCATGAAGAACACTAAATTTTTCAGAGACCTTCTCTGTGGCATCATCGCTGTGAACAAGCAATTTAATTTCATCCTCCTTTTCTTCACCAGAATCGCTTTCCACATGTTCAGATGTTATAGAAATCAATTTCACTTCTTCATCAGGTAGTGCTGGTTTCTCCTTTGTGTAAGTAATGTGATGCATTTCAACTTCTGATTTCTCACCTGTAAGGGTTGTCTTTCCTGAAACTACAGGTGACATTTCCTGTTCCTCTTCTTCAGAAGCCAGGATGAAATATTTAAGAGATACTTTCTCCTGTTCATCTGTCTCTGAATTCAGTATTCCACCAGCTGTTTCCAGTGAGATTTTATACTCAAGGGGCTCTATGGCCGGAACTGTCTCCTTAGGACTGACTTTCTCTTTTACATGCAAGCTTTTATCAACCAAAATCTTCTTTAACACAATTGACTCAGGCTTTCCTTCTTCCACTGAGGGCATTTTATCTCTATGCTTTAGTACAGATGATGCATCAGGCTTTTCTGCAGCTACAAAGGTTTCACAGGTAATGGTAATTTAGAGAGTTAAAATCCATAAGAATAAGAATCAGGAACAATATCTTTTAAGAAAATTTTACAGCTATACCTGGAATAAAATGAACATAGAACACTTTTTCTCTACACAACAGAAACTTACGACATAACCACAAAAGAAAGATAAGAACAGCACACATGAACAGAAAACCTAAATAAACCACTGCTAGTAGTGTCTCATTAGACCACCAGTTTAAATCCAGTGTAGGTTAAAAGTAGCAGCAAATGACAGCTATCTGGACACTGATATAAAATAGGTTAATTGTGCCACTGCAGGCTACATCACCAGATCAATGGCCAAGAGACATTAATGATTTGGCTTCTCAAATGCCCAAGATCTGAGCTCTACTGCAACATGAGACCCTTTGAATGGTGGGTGAGCAGAATGGACATCAGCTCTGCTGGTGGAGCACAGGCTCAGAGTGTTTCAGATGAAATTGAACCATCACAGATTTTTTTTTTTTCCCTCCACAGCAGGCTTTGTCCTGGGGTCCTAAGCATGGCATATGAAAGTAGCAATATTCTAATTCTTCAGCATCACTGTCAGTTTCCCTCAGGCCTTCAATGACAAATCAAAAGCAGGAAACCAACCAACACAACAGTTGTTTAGAAACATGTCTCTACACAGAAAATACAAGATGCAATTCACAAAACACATATCAGGACATGAGAAACTTCAAGAATACAACAGAATATGCAAATTTCATAGTAAGACAACAAATAAAGACACACATATTACCATCCAGACAACAGAGCACAGATTGGTCTCCATAGTATATCAGTTTTTGTTTTAAATTAGGTGACAGTACCTAGAATAACAAGATTCTTGTATAGGACCTCAAATCTTCCTGTAATGAATGAGTTATTGTATAGCTCTTCCCACTTTTTATACTGAACGTATTTAGATATGTCAGAGAAAAACCTTCTAAATTGCATAGAATACACATAAATACCTGCTTTCTTTCCAACAACTGGAGCTGTCACTGGAGCAGTAACAGTGGGCGCTGGTTCTTCAGCTGGTTTTGGAGATTTTACAGCTGTATGGGGTAAAAAAAAGTTTTAATACATTACTTTAAGTGTGATGTTCCTTCAAATGCTTTGTAGATGGTAGGAAAGTTCTAATCATTAATTCTAAAGGCCTTTGTGTGGACACTTTTAATATTCAGCTGCACAAGGTGCTGAGTCATCTTGTCTAGACTGTGCTTTTGCCAAGAAAGGTTAGACCAGATTACCCTTGAAGTCACCTTCCAACCTGGTATTCTATGATTGTATGAACATCCTTTTAGCAAGAAATCCCTGAACAGAAAATATTAGACACACGACACACAAGAAAGGCTTCACCAGTATTCACGACTAAAGAATTCTTACCTACTACAGGTTTAGGTTCAGGCCCAGGAACTGGGACAGATGCCTGCTTAGTTTCTGCCATTTCAAACACAGAAATTACAAGTAGGTTAGTTTACATTTTTTGCAATCACATTGAGCATTAGAAGTTAGGAGCAACAACACAGAGAGAGCTAAATGAAGACAGAATTTATTGGTTTCTATTTTATTTGGCCAAAAAGCAAGAATTTACCTTGAGATTAACTCTTGTAAAGCAAGATTGCAAACAATGGAAAAAGATGAATTTTTCAAGCGTTGAAGAATACGGACAACAAGAAATTCAGAAGATTGCAAAATGGTTAATGAGGACACAGTAGTCATGACAGAGTGGAGGACAGTAATGCATTATGTTAATATAGCATGATATTCAGCACTTAATATTGTTTAGTTGCTGCAATAAAGAAAATGAGCACCACACGTCTGTACCTTTTGGTGGTTCAGGCACAGGTTTCTCCTCTTTTTTTATGGCAGGTATCTCAGTTTTCTTCGTAGGAACTTCTGGGACTTTAAAATAATATATTTTTGTAAGATATATTAAAACACCTTAAATCCTTACATAGAATACCCCTCAAGTGAAAGGCTTTCATTGTTTTTACATGTAAACAGTATCAGAGGTTCAAAAGGTTTAGGAATATTTCTAAGAGTAACATCTGAATAAATTAGAAACTACAACTGGGTAAAAGAACACATGTTTGTAAAATGTTGCCTAAAGAAATGCTTGGATTAACTGTTTTACTGTAGTTATATTTTTTATCAGTATTATATAAAATATTTGTAAAGCCCTTTTCTATACACAATGAAGATTGAGGAACTATCCCAAAATGCAGAACACAGATCTAAATGTGAATGCCAAACTTGGTTGTGCTTCCAGCTAAGACTTAAATTGCACAATTAGGCCAATGCAAGCTATCTTTTAAGATATTAGTTACATTCCTGAGCTTAAGAAAATATTACTCAATAGTGGGATTAAAACAAAAAAAAAAAAGAGATTTGATAGTAATCTAGTACCTTCAGGTTTCCTAATTTTTTCTACTGGTGTAGGTACTGCTTTAACTTCTGGTTTAGGCTCTTTTTCTGGCTTAGGTTCTTCCTCTTCAGGTTTCTTTTTAAGAACTTCAAAAGAAAAGAAATCTCAGTTTTTAAAGCAAAGGCAAACAAAAGAATAAAACAGCGAACAAGACAAAGATTAAAAACTTTAATCATAAAGAAACAGGAAAAAAGATATTTAGCTCAATAGAAATAGAAGATTTGTGTAACTATTCAAGATACTATTCTGAAAGATTTAAAATTCAAGTAATCTAAGGAAAAAAGACTTTTTTAAGAGCAGTCTGTCCTAGAGAGAAGATTTTAATGTTAACTATGATAGATTAAAATTTATTGTTATATCTTATATATTTATTCTCTTATTTAAATGATGATTTACTATATGTAATTATGAATTATTAACTGCAGTTAAAGATGATTTTTAGGGACACAATGCAGGATTATTGATTAAACTCCCATTGACTTTAGCGAGAGAACAATACTAAATCCCCAAGTATTGTATTTGGAGAGCTCAAATTTATACAATGTCTGTTTTTCATTTTATTGATTTTACTTGGTTTTGTCCTCTCAGTTCTCCATCTTGGGTATGTAATGACATTGTCATCTGAAAAATTGAATATTATATTTTATTACATGGTCTGAAATTTTAAGGTACAAGTACACAGGCATGAATCGTCCCTCTGTGGTATTTCAGAGAGAATTGGAATTAGTGCTTCATTTTTCTAAGCAATAGTTGAGCACAAAAGGATTCAGAATGCTGCAGACTATGCAGGAAATTGGACTGGATGTCCAACAGTACCACGGGGTTCTGTGATCTGTGTGGTCCTTCGAAGAAAACCATCAAAGAGAAAACACAGACTACACATGTAATTTAAATAACATTTACACTGCAGGCAGTGGAAGACTCTCAACTCTAGTATAAAGAGATAAGAAAAATGGAACAGAGAGACATGGGGAACTAGATTTTCATTGTTATGCTCTCTTTTCATTACAGATCCTGTGCATCTGAGAGACTTTCAGGCTACACTCCCTTCCTCCCTGCAACTACAACTGCATTTGCCAAGAAACAGACATCAGATAGTATTTGATCATGTAATGTACTATACTGCATATGTGAAATAATTTTACTTAGGGGAATATGGTGATCAATGTTAAAATGCTGGGTTTTTAAAAACAGAGCCAAGTTACTATACCTCTTTTCAAAACAACTTCTTCTTTTGGTGGGGGAGTAGCCTCAGGAATTACTTTGCGAGGTTTCTTTACAAGTCCAGGCACTTAAAAGAATATTTTTCCAGATTTTACTATAGGTTCATAACAGCAGTATGAGTTAACCAACAACTAGCATGTCCAAACACAAAAATCAAATAATAGTCCACTAGAGAATATATTAATATCAAAAGTAAAACTGTTGCTATTGAAGACAATACTTTTAACATATTTTCTATATAATTTGCATACGGCTGTCATCTAAAGAGGAAGTTTTCATACAAATCAACAGAAGAGAAGTATGGTTTGAGAAAACTATAAAGATTGTGTATTCAAGAAGAATCATCATCATAACATTTTTATTTCTCGTCCTCCTTCACTACAGGCTTATCTTAGATCTCTACTCATATGAGCTGTCTGTCTGTGATATTCATAAGGATCTACTTTAATCTCAAAACTTGGAACAGCATTAAGAAGGAATGTCCACTGCTTAGCTGCTTACTTTATCCTAAACTCCAGTACATATGAATAATATAAAGGCATACCTGTGAAGTGGCTTGCTCAATACATTATTCATTCCCATCTCTAGAAAGTGTCCACTCCCAAAAATAAGTTACATTTTTGAAAAATAATAAACTAAATATGTTGGAACAATGGTGTATAAATTTAAAGAGTATTTTATTTTTTATTTCTATCTCAGCAGAAAATCAAATTGAGCACTTACAGAAGTGATAAAGCTCATAAAAACTCTCTCACTCGTCTATGTTTCTGTCTCTTACATCTCACAGATTGCATGATGGGTGATTAAAGTGGACATAAATATAACACACACATATATGCCCAAGATGGGTTGCATGTTGAGCATAATCTAACATAGACAGTGTTTTGATATATTTCAGCAAATTAAACAAGAAGATACTGAAAACTACAACTCTGGGGTCTTGAGAGGTTTATTTTAAGCTAGATTCTTATATTAGCTAGGTACCTTTAGCAGGTGGGGGTTCCAATTTCGGAGGCTCACCAGGTTTTGCAGCCACAGCTTTCTTCCTTGCCTCAGGAGCTTTAAAGAAAATTATTTGAATTTTACAACACACATTAGACTCCAAAAATAAAGGAGTTTTCTAAAAAATCCAAACACATCGTTAATAATATTGATGTAAAAGAAGAACAAAAGCTGCAAAGCTAAGATCCTGCTGATTAATTGTTTAGAAAAAGTCAGATGGTCTGTAGGAAGCTCAGTTGATCTGAAACCAGTATAACACCAGCAAATTATTGCTGGGGATTCTTTTCATTTGTAAGAATATGTTAAACAGAGAAGAATTATATTAAGGATAGAAGAATGTGTTAACTTGATTAAAATAGTTTTAATAATATTTTTTCCTGTAGTTATTGAAAAGAACCCATGTAAATGCTGATAAAAAATTGTGAAGAATTGAGAATTAGCGACGCGCACCATTAAAGTATAGTATATTAGAAAATAAATAAATAAGACACAAAAATATAGTCTAAAAGCATGCTTGTCAAGGTTCATCAGTATAATTTTAAAAGATTGAGTTTCCACCATTATTTATGGCTTCAGATGATTATACCTTTAAGTAGATCCTTTGCCAGTTTAATATCTTCTGTTGGAGCAGGTGGTGGTGGTGGTTTTCGCTTTTCGGGGATCTTCTTTTCAGGTTGTGGCACTTTAAATAACATTAGGTAGATTTAGAATAAATTTCCTATGATGGCAGTTATGTGAAGAGTAATGTACAAACTTAAAGACCACCATTTTCCATTTCCAGTGAAGGCAGTGAAAAAATGTCATTGAATTAAATGGGAGCATGAAAGAGCCTAGGTTACTGCTTCATAGCATGAACACAATACAAATGTCCAAGCTGACTTAAAAAAGCATGTTAATAACATGAGAACAAAAGTAGAAAACCAAATGATGGGAAGACTCTTGTGGACAAGAATCAAAATGAAAGCATTTTAAATAATCTTCAGGCTGTACTTAGAATTAAATGATCAAAAATAATTTGCAGAACACCACAATGGAAGAATCACAGAAAGACCTACAATGAAGAGGTGACCTACAACACACAGGCACATGTGAAAAATGAGAGAGCAAGAAAAATCTGCACATGATGATAATGAAGGAAAGGTGTGTGGCAACGTCTAGGGAAGCACTTTGTATACCTTCAACTGGTAAAGCTTCTTCAACTTCTACAACTGGAATTTCTTCTGCTTCTTCGGGCTCAATCTCTTTTATGATTTCATATTCTTTAAAGAACATTGACAACTGGTGTAAGTTTTCAATCATAAGATTGTTTCACGTGAACAATTATACAGATATAACTAAAAGCAAATCTACTTCAAAAGACACAGACAAATACACATTAGGATAAGTAATCACCTGTTACCTTTGCAGTTAATGTAAGATTTTGAAAACGACTTTCTTTCTAAGCAGTGAGGATTGTGTGAAGGACAGAATTTTTTATGTATACAATATAAACTAAACATTAAATTTGTGGGTGAGTCATTGTAGCTGGAAAGAATAAAAATGTCAATGCTCTCAACTAATTTAAGATTATAACAGCAACATAAATACTAACTTTTGAGAGACTCCAATTTAGTGGGAATTTTATATTATTTTAAAAGAGACATATCCTGTGCAGGAGCATATATTTTACTTCCCAATATGAAGATATACTAACAGATACAAGAAATATTGACTAGTATAATCTAAAATATGAAGGGAACAACTTACAAACATCACAATGGGAGAAAAAGGAAAATGTCTACTTTAAAGCTTATACTTGGAAGAACAGGACAAAGGATTGTCCTTAGAGCAAAATCTGTGGTGGTACAAACCTTCACTTGGTAGTGATTCAGGTATTTTAGGAATAGCAACAGGTACTTTCTCCTCTGAGACAGGTTTCTTGGGCACCTCAGACACTTAAAAAAAATATTAAGTTTCTTTTATTTTTGTGCATATAAATGTACACATGAAACATAAAAAGACAAAGACATCTAGCACACACAAAATCACAGTAACAGGGGCCATAACCATGAAAGAGTGTGCTCCAGTCTTTCTCAAGGTAGGCTACATTCAACTGACAAATTTTATAGACTCAGTTATGAACAAAGAAAAGAGAGACTATAGAAGACATTTCATCTCAGGAGATATCTCCTGGCTATATGTACCTTTGGTTGGAGGAAGCTCTGGTTTTTCTAATTGTGACTTTTTGGGTGTTGTAAGAGGCACTTTCTCTTCTGGGACAGTTCTCTCTTGAACTTCAGTTTCTTTAAAGATATTAGTAAATTTTCATTTTTGTGAATATTAAGACACATATATACACATAATAGTGAAAAGTGCAATGACTAAAAAGAGGAGGGCATAAAAACATGAAGAATAATAACTTTAAGCAGCAGATTATTAATTTGGCAATGCATACATCAGTGGAACAAGGGGAAAGGAATTCAGAGAATAGAGATAAGGAGATGCACAATCACTGATGTATGTACCTTTAACTGAAGGAACTTTATGTTTTCTAAGGACAGGCATAGGTTCTGGGACTTTTGGCTCAGCAACAGGCTCTGGTTTCTTGGGTACAACGACAGGTTTCTTTGGCACAGACACAGGTTTCTTTGGCACAGACACAGGTTTCTTTGGCACAGCCACAGGCTTTTGGGGAATGACCACTGGCACCTCCTCTTCCATCTCTTTCTCTTCAGTCACCTCAGGCGCTTTAAAGATATTAGATCCATTTACTCGACTGAGCTTAAGGCTATGCACACAGAGATACACAATGACAAAATGCTGCCCTCACACCTCCCCACAGAGTGCAGAGGGGTAAAGAACACTGAGCACTGCAGCAATGTGGAAGGCATGGCAGGCTCTTGGAGAACACCATCCTATACCTTCAGCTGGAGAGACTTCTGGCTCTCCACGCTCAGCTACTGCTGCCACCTCTTCTGCTGCTTCCACCTCTTCTTCCTCTTCCAGGACTTCAGCTTCAGGCATCTCAGGCACTTCAAAGATATTAGTACATTTCATTTCACATGGTTGAGAAGACATGGCAAGTAGGAACAGCAGCCAGGGCGACACAGACACAGAGCATCACAGCAGCCAGCTCAAACCCGCACACAGCACACAGCACCCGTGTCCCAGCACACACAGCCCTGGCAGTCCCAGCCAGGGAACTGAGACAGGCCAGGAGAAGGGAGGAGGACAAGGCTTAGGAGAAGAAGATTCAGTGTACTCTTTGTTAAGTTATCCATGGAGACAGATACCTCTGGGTGCTGGAAGCTCTGGTGCTTTGGCAGTGGGCACAGGGATTTTTTCCTCACGAGCAGCCTTCCGGGGCACCTCGGGTGCTTCAAAGATATTAGTAGCAGTCAGTTTTGTACGTACAACAGGAGGATGCACAGTGAAATGCAGACTGCAGATGCACTCATTAACGTCATCAAAGTGGTCTCACAGCATCAACCCTGACTCTCTCCCTCACTGGCTCACACACACAAACCCCCACAGGGCACAGGCACAGAGTAGTGATGCCAGGCAGGTTCTGAGAGAGAACTGCTGGCTGTGCGTGGGCCTGAGGGTGAGGTGTGGATGAGGGTACTTAACAGCCTTTCACTCTCAGGCCTGCTGGGATCTGTCTCTTCCTCTGGGAGTCACCTCAGCCCAGTTCTTATCTCTTACTATTCCTCATCAATCTGCTGGTGTTTTACATTCAGCAGTTTGGGTAGTAACAGGGTGGGGAGCATAAATCCCATCATTATTACTTTATTAATATTTTTACTTTCTTGTACTTCTATTTTTTTCAATTCTTTCGCAATATATGTGGCAACTTTTGAGTTAGGTTTCAGTGCTTCTGTAATCGTGTATTTAGACATTGCATTTGTTGAAGGTAAGAGTGCACAGTGAACAAGAATGATGTGGAATTGTAATTCACAAATACAGAAAATCAGTGTTGCACGCAATAATTATGTGCAATACAATTGCAGATTTGAGGAACCAAATTTCTTTGGTCCCCAGGAGGTTATGTTTAGAAGAGAGTTATATCAGACCATCCTGATTGACCACACATTTGATTAAGTACTGTATTAATAAAAAGTTTAGAGTATTTGTTATTTGGTCTCTAGGTCTGTATGCCTAAGCCTTAAAATATTATTGTCTTGCTAGGTATGTTCCTCTTTTTTCTTTGGGCCTTCTTTCCCATAGTAACTTCAGTTCCTTCACAGTCCATTAGACCTTTCCTGCTTGTTTTCACTGAAGTGATCAGTTTTTTGTTATTTTTTTTTCCTCTGTTTTTAGTATTGATGTCTCATGACTGAGTCTGGTAGTTACCATGCACAAGAGGACAGGCTTGCCAGTTCATACTGGTTCAACAGAAACACTTTTGATAAAAAAAATATATTACTTGAGATTCTGGAAAAATTATAATGATAAAAGTTTACATTAAAAATCCTAATTAGAAAGCTCGTTCCCATTCTAATAGTAGAATTTCTACACAGTACAGGTTGCAGAAATTTCAGGAAATTACAAACAGAACAACAGACATCAGAAATAACACGTAAGACAATAAGGACAGTCTCATTCAGACTCACACACAAAGCGACAGGTACCTCGAACTGCTGCTGGTTCTGGCTGTTTGGGCACAGTTACAGGTGTAGGCTCTTCCAGAACACTTTTCTTGGGCACCTTGGGAACTTCAAAGATATTAGTGCATTTTAGTTTTGTGGGCACTGTAGATGCCTATGTAACAACAAGACTACCAGTAGTAAATGCATGCAGTCTTCTCTGAGAAAGTGCTGTGGTTGCACTCAGTCATCAGCTCTGCTTTGCTTCCAGCCTGGGGAATGCCAGGGTGTCCCTGGGAACTCTGTGTGTGTGGTTTTCATCTTTTGGTCAGAGTGGAAATGTAGAAAATATATCTGGCTTCTTAGTAACAGATGATCAGTGATTTATTTTTGGAAACCTAGTGTATTTGTGTACCAGGATGTTTCATAAATGATTGTGTTCTGTGCTGGCTTAGGCCATCATTTTTATCCTTTTACTTGCCACTTTTCTTTTACTATTTTTATCCTTCAGGTTGACTTAATTTTTCTTTTTCTCTCTCTGCATATTTTCTCTCTCTCATATTTTCCCTCTGTTGTCTCCTGGCTTTCATGTTAATCACTAGATGTTGCTTATAACTGTTTCCTCTTATATTAATTTCAATTATTTAAAAAATTCTATCATCACTTTGAGGTGGTACTTTATTTGAGGAATGTCATTGTATTTCAGATGGTGAGAATCTGGTGGCAGAGGCAATGTTTTTTCTGCCTGAAGCTTGGGAATTCTAAAGGACATGAAATGATGCATCACTGCATTTTTTTCTTCTGTTTGTCTTTAATAATTTTAGTGTGTCTTCAGTAATTTTTTTGTATTTCAATTGTAAATGCCTTTTTAAAGGCTCCCTGTATTACATGCTCACAGTAACTTTACAGTTCTTTATTGCTATTTATACAAAGTAACAACTTTGAAAGTCTCACGGTTGAAAATGCTAATGTATGACCAAAATACAGATAAATTATAAATAACAGTTTAAAGAAAATATTCCACTCTGTGACACAGATACATAGAGATATTTGTGATTATTTTGCTCTATGTTATGAAACTGCTACTCTCTGCTGAAACCTTTAATTCCTGTCTTTCTTCTTAGAATTATCTAGGTTGGAAAAAATTTTAGGATCATCAAATCTAACTGTAAATATAACACTGCCCAGTTCCACTGAACCATTCAGGAGGCGATCCCTGCTATTAATGTGAACAACCGTTTATGAAGTCCTTTCTTTGCATCTATAAGATTTGGGCTTTTTTTTTTTTTTGTAGACAGAAGTTTATCATATTTGCTTGATATGACATAAACCCAGTATAAAAAAAGTTTAAATGGTTTAAATTGAGGAAGCATTTCACGGCCCTGCACAGCAATTCTTATTTGGCACATCTCTCCCACATTTTTGATATCAGAGTATACAGTGAAAGATCAATTTAAACTGAGATTCATTTAAAATAGCCCTGAAAAGCAAACACCCTTTCTTACTGTGATAGTAAGATGATAGTGACATGTACCTTTAGGAAGTGAAGGTTCTGTTTTTTTAGATAGAGCAGGGGGGGCTTTCTTCTCTGGAACGGTCCTCTCAGCCATCTCAGGCACTTCAAAGATATTAGTACATTTCATTTTACAGTTACAATAACACTCAGTATTAAATACATAGACTGAAACACAGAGGACAATAGACATGTTTTGAAGTAACAATTTACCACACACTCATACCCAGTGTAATTTGTTTAGTAAGCATAACTTAAAACAGATCAAAAATGACAGACAGAACAAGAGGTTAAAATAATACTTAAAAGAAGATTCAGTGTGATTGTCATGTATTCATGATAAAGTAGCTTTGATTGATGTAGGTTTTGATTTTTCAGGAACAGCTAAAGAAATTTTCTTTTCTGGTACAGCTTTTGAGCATTGCATGTTCTTTGAAGATATTAGTATGTGTATAAAGATATTAGTTATGTGTATTAAGCTTTAAAATGTGCAGTGAAACAGCATACTCAAGGGAAGGAAAAGAGATCCTATGCACAAGAGATACCTTTAGGCTGTGCAGCTGCTCGCTTTTTAGCAGCAACATGCTCTTCCTTTTCGGCTAGCTTGGCTGGTGCTGATACTGCTGGTGCCAAAACAACCTCTGGTTCTTTTGATGCCACTTCAGGCTTTGGTTTTCGAAGTGGTGTAGAAGGCTCTAGGTGTTGGGGTGCTAAAATGGTTTCTGATTCCTCAGACACCATGACACGTTCTGGCACAAAAGTCTTTGATTTTCTGGACACTGCAGCAGGCATTGACTTCTGAAAATCTGCAGTAAAGACTGTTTCTTCAGCTTCTACAAACTCTGGTTTTTCGGACCGGACATAATGTTTTGTTTTGGAAGGCACCACAACACGCTTTGATTTTTGAGTTGATTCAACTGTCTCTGACTCCTCAGACACCTCTATAACCTCATATTCCTCAGGGGCCATAAATGGTTCTGGTTTCTGGGATTCCACAACAGGCTTCTGTTTTGCGGGCATCACACCATATTTTAACTTTTGGGGTGGCACATCAGGCACGGGTTCCTCAGGTACCACAACAAATTCTTGTTTCTCAAGCACTACAACATGTTCTAGTTTTTGGGATTCCACAACAGGCTTCTGTTTTGAGGGCATCACACCATATCTTAGTTTTTGGGGTTCTATATCAGGTATAGGTTCCTCAGTTACCACAAAAAACTCTTGTTTCTCAAGCACTGTAACATGTGCTAGCTTTTGGGATTCCACAACCGGCTTCTGTTTTGCGGGCATCACACCATGTTTTAACTTCTGGGGTGACACATCAGGCTTGGGTTCCTCAGTTACCACAACAAACTCTGGTTTCTCAGGCACTACAGCGTGCTTTGGTTTTTGGGATTCCATGACAGGCTTCTGTTTTGCGGGCATCATGCCATGTGTTAGTTTTTGGGGTTCTACATCAGGCATAGGTTCCTCAGGTACCATAACAAATTCTTGTTTCTCAAGCACTGTAACATGTGCTAGCTTTTGGGATTCCACAACAGGCTTCTGTTTTGCAGGCATCACACCATATTTTAGTTTTAGGGGTTCCACACCAGGCTTGGGTTCCTCAGGTACCACAACAAACTCTTGTTTCTCAAGCACTGTAACATGTGCTAGCTTTTGGGATTCCACAATAGGCTTCTGTTTTGCGGGCATCACACCATGTTTTAACTTCTGGGGTGGCACATCAGGCTTGGGTTCCTCAGGTACCACAACAAACTCTGGTTTCTCAGGCACTACAACGTGCTTTGGTTTTTGGGATTCCATGACAGTCTTCTGTTTTGGGGGCATCACGCCATGTTTTAGTTTTTGGGGTTCTACATCAGGCAGAGGTTCCTCAGGTACCACAGAAAATTCTTGTTTCTCAAGCACTGTAACATGTGCTAGCTTTTGGGATTCCACAACAGGCTTCTGTTTTGCAGGCATCACACCATGTTTTAGTTTTTGGGGTTCCACATCAGGCACAGGTTCCTCAGTTACCACAACAAACTCTTGTTTCTCAAGCACTGTAACATGCGCTAGCTTTTGGGATTCCACAACAGGCTTCTGTTTTGTGGGCATCACACCATGTTTTAATTTTTGAGATGCCACATCAGGCATGGGTTCCTTAGGTACCACAACAATCTTGTGTTTCTCAGGCACCACAATAAGCTCTGTTTTTTGGGATGCTACAATAGGTTCTGATTTTTGGTGTGTCAAAACAGTCTCAGGCTCCTCAGATGTCAGAAGATGCTCTGGTGTTTGAACTGCCTTTACAGGCTTTAGTTTTCGGGCCACCCCAGCCATTTCTGGTTCTTGTGGTTCCACCTCTTGAGGCTTTGGTTTCGTGTGTCCTGCAATGGACTTTGGTTCTCGAGAAACTGGAACAGGTACTTTCTTTTTTGGCAAAGCTGTCTTGGTTGCTTTATATACATAAAAGATATTAGTTCTAAATTTAACAACTGCACCAACAATCATACCAAGATTAAGCCAATCATAAAACATAAAAAGACAATTGTAATGAAAATATAAAAAAAACCCCAGGTATTGATCATTTATGCTGGCCTTTTAAATTATGAATATAGGACATTTTGGCTTTTCTCTCTTTTTTCTCAAGAGTTCATACACACACTCCACCTCACAAAACACATGCTCCCATGTGGAAATACACACATGCACTAATAATATAACTTAAGATATAAGTAAAAGCCATGATAATTGTCAACAGACTGGACAGGACAAAAGATATTAATTGCACTGCAGGCAATAAGATGAAGATTCTTTCAAGAAACAGCAGTGATGGCATCTAGTTTTCCTTGGTGGAGATTTTGGTTTTTCAGTTCAATTGACAACTTCTGCTCTTAGCTACTAGAATAGGTATTTTCCTTTCTTCTGCTATTATAACTTTTAAGTCATTAGCTGTGATGGTTTTCATGAAGGTAAGCAGATAGAATAGTAAGAATATGCAAAACCAGTAAGAAGAACTGAAGTATAATAATAGTAGTAATAACATACAGGCAATTCAGACATCCAAGATTCGCCACTATTTTTTTCAAAAACAACCATGTGTTTGTTTCACATATACATGTAGATAAATAGAACAAGCATAATTTAGCATTTCAGGAAACAAGGCTTGGATAATTACAAGGTTAAAGAAAATATGAAAATCATTACTTTTGTTATTTTGTTAGTGTTGAGATTTACCTTCCTTTGATGGGAGTTCTGGTTCTTCAGGTGCAGCCTCTGGTTCTGGGACAACCACAGGTTCTGGTATTTTTTGCACAGGTATTTTCTTTTCTGGAACAACTTTCTTCGGCACCTCAGGTTCTTTAAAGATATTTGTTTGTTTTAATATCAGGAATTTGAAGAATAGGAATTAAAAAGACAATAATAGCTCCAAAGAAAAAAAATCCCAAAACAAACAGCATCAGAAAAAAGACCACTCTTATAAACTAGTTTGTCAGTTTTTTCTTTCCATATTGCTTTATGCACACAATTAGTAGCCACAGTTACTGGGAGCTATTCAAAAAGGAAGAAGACTACACAGTCTGTGACACTTATAAATACATTTTATAAAGTGTACAAAAAAGCTGCTAACACAAATGTAAGAAAGATAATATTTAGACAAACAGATGAAAATTTGTGTGCAGTCTTATTACTATTGAACATTTACCTTTGGGTGGTGGAGGCTCTGGTTTTTTGGGAACTTCAATGTGTATTTTTTCTTCTGAAATCACTTTCTTGGGCACCTCAGGCACTTTAAAAAAAGCAGTTAATTTTATTTAGTATGCCTGAAGTGTTCAGACATTAAGAAAATCAGGGACATCAAAAGATGAGTGGTTTTGGATGTAAATATGTAATTTCTTTTTTCCCTAGAGAAAATTCTCCGTGCTGCCTCACTGAGTTAAAGATGCAAAAACTACAACTGAAACAACAAAAATATTTTATAAAACATTATTAGTAATTAAATTAAGTGTTAAAGTAAATTCCTATGATGTTAAAGTGATACCCCAGAAAATTAAGGGGTTTTCTTTCCTTGCATACAATTACTTTTAGTCTCTGGATGCTCTTGTTTCTGATACTTTAACTGAAATATGTTCTGGAACCAGTTCCTTTGGTACCTCAGACACTCAAAAAAATCAATAACTTTATACTATCAGATTTTTATAAACAACACTAAAGCAAAACAGCAGAGCCCTTTTGGGGTTAGTTTCTATTTCACATCACAGAGGCATCACAGCTATGATTCAAAAGAGAAGAATTTTAAACACAATAACATATATCAAACTATATAGGCACAGAAAGTAAAAGTAACAGGAAAACACGAACAAGCAGCCAGATAACTAATCTGCACAATCAAGGAAGAGGTCTTTTCCACTTCCAAATTTTAGTTTTCTGTATTGCAACATACCTTTGGCTGGTGGTGGTTCTGGTTTTTTAGGGACAGCAGTGGGCACTTTTTCTTCTGGAACTTTCTTGGGCACCTCTGGCACTTTAAAGAAAACAGCATTCATTTTTAAAAATTAAAGCATTTAAAATTACACTGTAAAGAAGGAGGAGCATCACAAGAAGCATATCAGAAAGAAATGAAAGATATAAAAAGAGAGACGTCATGCAGAAGGTGTTTTATACTATTACATACTAATAGGATTTTGATAATTGAGTTTTGCTATCAACTCTAATGCTCAAGAGAAAAATCTCCTCTTCCAAAAGTCACTACAATTGACATATAAGCTTTAGGTAGTGTTACTCTTGGTTTTTTAGGTATAACAATATTTATTGATTTCTTAGGTACCTTGTACATTTTAAAGATATAAGTGTAGTTTTAAAAATTATAAAAATTTAACATTCAGTACAGAGACATAAGAGAAAACACATAGCTATATAAGGATGTGACAAAACAAGCAGATGGACAAGGATGCTTTGACAACAGTTACAACTTCTGAGAAGGCTTCATGGTTCTACCCCTCTGGCAAAGAATAAGTTGGAAGTGACTTTGTAGTTCTGGATTTGTAATGCTGCCCATAAAGATGAAAGAAGCTAAAGAAGTCATGGCAAAAGTTGAACTTCAATGAAATGCCTTGTAAATGTCACACATGACAGTTCTTCACTGATGCTTGGCAGTACTACGTGATAACGACTAGGGTGGGATAAGCTGTGCTTCCATTGGCTTGACAGTTTTTAATGCCACTCAGACTGCTAGTTCAGACAAATTTTAAAATACCTGAATGAATTGTAACAGCTGGTTTCTGTGCAAATTCTATTTCCATTCAAAATGAAATCAATTGTCCCTTAAGTTCAGCATGAGCAATATGAAATAGAGAGATAGGATGTACTTCTTGCCAGAGTATAATCAAATTTCTGAGGCTGTACCCATGAAGTGAAAACATCTGCATGTTAACATGCTAAAGCTTTTCTTATTTCTAGTCCCTTTTACTAGCTTCTGATACAATTTCTGGGTTACTCTTGGGTAGAATACATAGATAAACTCAACTAAATTTTAATGCTTTGACAGCAACAGTAAGGGGTGGAAGAAACTCGTAGAAAAAGAATGAAAGGATATGCTGACCTATACCTTTGGTAGCTTCTGGATTTTTAGGCAGAGTTTCTCTTCAGGAATACCTTTTTTAGGCAATTCAGACACTAGAAAGCTATTTACTGATTTTGATATTATGACTTAAACACTACTTGAGAAATGGAAAACAGAAAATAGGACACATACAACATAAACACCACAAATCTGACATGTGGACCATGAACTATTGAATCAGAGACAGTGTAAGAAACAGTAAAAAAGTAAAGATGTTTATCAGTGAAAGACCTCAGTTCTACCAGGCTCTCAAAGTACCTTTAGATGGTGGAGATTCTGGTCTTTTAGGCACAGTTGTAGGTTCTGGTTTTTTAGGCATAGCAATAGGTACTTTTTCTTCTGGAACAGGTTTCCTAATGGCTGCAGGCACTTTAAAGATATTAGTTCAATTTAATGAGAGAAAGAAAAGTCATGAAAAATCTCAAGTTTATCACATAAGTATTGAAATAAGTACATATAAGAAAGAATGAATACAATGAACAAGGACTAAAACACAAACAGGAATAATTTAATTTTCCTGGAGTTCAAGACTTAGCAAATTGTAGGAAGAGGTGATGAAGAAGCCATATACCTCTAGATGCTGGAGCCTCCTCTTTCCTATGAACAGTAGAAATTTCTTCTTCTATGTGAATCTCCTCATAAACTTCATGCACTTGAAAGATATTAGTTTAAACACTTAAATTAGAATGTCTTCAGAAAACCAGACAACATGTTAGATAAATAACAAATATTCAAGCTCCTCTGAAGATATACAGGTCTATTTTATATCCATGTGCTAAATTAGGATGCTTTCAAATAAGGGACGAAAATTCCCTCAATGTTCTACCCTGACCTGACATCTGCAGTTTGTCAGAAGGAAGATGTGTGATGTGTCTAAACTGAGCTACTACCTTGAGTGCAGAGACAGGCCCTGCACTAAGCTCTAAGTTCTGTCTATCTAAGTTCTCTCACTATTTATTTCCCCTTTGGACCTTAGATCTCAAGTAGTACTTAATTTTAAGAACAACTACAGGTGAAATTTTTTAAATTCATTTTTACTGTTGCAAGTAACCAAAGGTTAAATAAACTCTAGTTCATGATAAACAGAAGGCTCTCAAAATAATTTATATATGAAAACATATTTTTTATCCTTCAAAATTTCTTATACCTGTAAAGTGTGAAGGTTCTTCTTTAGGTACAGCAGGACGCATTTTTTCTTTGTGGACAGCTTTCTTTCGTACTTCAGAAACTTAAAAATATTGGTTTATTTTAGAAATTTGCATTATAAAATAAGTAACACAGTTTAGTAAAAAAAAAATTAATCTACTAGAACAATAGTAAAAATATATGGTATTGAGATGTGAGTAAGACTCAACAACTTCACCTTCTGGAGTCTGCTATTTTTCTAACTCCTAGTATTTATGGTTCTGAATATGCTCTTCTCTGAAAAGATAGCAGGGTTTTTTTATATATATCTGGGGGTTTGATTGTTTTTTTTCCTGGTTTTGTTTGTTTGTTTGTTTGTGGGATTTTTGTATGTGTGTTTAAGGACTTTTGGCACTAAAAAGGGCTTTATTTCTTGAAATATAAAATTCTCCATAAAAGCAAGGCAAAAAACCAGTTTAATTAACTAATTTTCTTCCAACATGTATAGAGCTCTTCAGTTCTGGAATTGTGAAACAAAATTATGTTTCTATTAAAAATTTTGTGGCTTTCTATTTTGCCCTGATTTAAAGTTCTACCTTAGTCTTGACTTTCTTTAGCCCTTGATATGGCTGCAAAGAGTACTTTTGCAAATAAGTTTCTCTCACAACCTTTTAATTTTTTTTCAAATATATTGTCAGAGAAAGTATTTTGAGATATAGAACATGAGACACGAAGTCGAAAAAATATAAGACCAATCCCTGTCTAATCCCTGAATCTCCTGCCTATTAAATTTCTGTGTCTAATTTAGTCTTCCTGAATTTTTAATTCTTGATGAAGAATGTATCAATCTGTTTAATTAACTGCTTATAGAAAACAAAAGAAAGAACTGCAAAGTGTAAAGTGTCTATAGCATCTGGTTGTGTTGTTTAAGGAAAACAAGCAAGCTGGGTTTCTCACTTGATTTCTCACTTTCATAAGAGGTTAGAGAGAGTTAATTTGGAGGTAAGGTACCTTTAGCTGGAGGAGCTTCTTCTGTAGGTGCAGCAACAGGTATTTTCTTAAGTGGGACAGTTTTCTTTGTCACTGCAGATACTTCAAAGATATTACATTTTTTAAAGAACATTATAATACACAAAGTGTAAGTAGCAAAGAAGCAATGACAAACACATAGTATCTAAGGAAACATTAGGATGACAACATTAAATAATAGATTAGCACATGGAATGAAGAAGATGAATAATTTGTAGGAATCTCTTGCTTTACAGATTGCTTGAAGAGTTGATTTACCTTTAGCTGCTGGAGCTTCTGGTTCAGTAGGAGTAATAAAAGGCATCTTTTCTTCTGTTGGAACTTCTCCATAACCTTCAGGTTCTTTAAAGATATTAGTTTATTTTGTATATTTTAATATTAGTTACAAGACATGAGTAGAAAGACACAATAAAAACATGCAGAAATGCACATGGACAAATAGGTGTTTGAACATGATTTATTTATCATTCAGCCTGATCATTGACTTACTAGACATTACCATTCCCAATTAGTAAAATATATGTTTACAGAAAGAATTAATTTTATTTTCTAGTTCCTTAGTTCTTTATTAGATGGATTTTGGAACTGAATTTTGTATGTCTTCATTTGGAGTTAACTATCTCCATTGCAACTCAAATATCAGGTGTTGCTCAGGATGGCTCTTAAACCACTCTCTACTTAAGTTCATTTCTTTGGCCAGTGTGACTCAAGTGCTTTCTGAATCAGAAACTTAGTTTATCTCTTATTTATGTATCTTTTTCACATTATTAGAAGAAAAAGAAAGTATAGCATTTTTAAAATGCTAAATTCCATGTTTGCATTTAGTGTAACATTTGAAATTTAAAGTATTTAAAATGCTGAATTATATCTAAATTTGTGGACATATATGGTGTGAAAGATATGGAATTAAGCTTCTTTTAAATAGTTTTAAAATAAATTAAATATCTCATATTTTACAGAACAATATAGAGCATGACTTGATATATTCTCTGCAATTTACTATTTGGTAGATGTACCTTCATAAAAAGGAGGCTCCTCTTCTCTAGGGACAATGGTGGGTACTTTCTCTTCAAGGACAGCTTTCTTATGAAACTCAGGAACTTCAAAGATATTAGTTTTCTTTTAGTAAGTTCAAAGTAATTTTCAACTTTTAATATCCCAAACAGAAATAAACCCAGAAAACTAAGTAATTTTGAGGTCTTGGAAACTTCTCAAGAATTAAATATGATACAGTTCTAGAGCTGCCTTCCTGGAACAATGAGCTATGTGAAGAAATTTATTGTTTCAGCTCTCAAAGAGAGAGCCATTTGCTTTCCTTACTGCATTGTCATGCTCTTCTTCCTGGTTGGTGTAACAGCTTTAACAGCTCTGACTCCCTGGCTCTTGCTCTATTACTTCTTCACCAATATCATGACCTGTGTATTGGTAACAAAACCCCAGTTTAAACTAAATTCACAACAATACTATAAATAGAAAAGCACTGAAGCTTTACATACTGGTGGTGTAAGCAGCAATACCTCCTCAGCATGTTTTCATTCATAATTCAATGATTTACTGTCCAACACATATCTGAAATGTTTGCCCTGGAGTTTGGGATTTATCACTGAGATTTCAATCTCCAGTTAGAGACTGGGTACTCTTGCAGTGGTGTAAAGAACATGACAATTTTTAATGATGTTAGCTGGGAAAAACGACACAAATATTTCCTTTCCATAAAATCTCATCTCAAAGGCTCCTTTACCTTTCATTGGTGGAACTTCTATTTCAGGTGTACGTGTAGGTTTCTTTTCTTCAGGGATAGGTCTTTTGAGCTCATCTGGCCCTTTAAGATATAATTAATTTTTAGGGCTTTTAAAGCTATTTGACAGAAGTTAGAAAGAAGAGAGAGTCTAACAAAGAAGACTCTTGAAACGTCAAAGATTAAATCCTTCCTGAAAGAACATTTATGTTAACTTTGAAGATTAGACAGAAGAATAACATATTAAAACATACATTCTTGAAAGATTCCTTTCCAGAAGAAATAAAGATACTATTTTTTCTGAACTATTTTCATGTGCAAGTTAATGACAGAACACACATTTTTTAAAGTGACTAACATGTTTTCAACAAATGATTTGAAACCAACAAGCAAAAAAGACTCAATGACAAACAGATGAAGAAAACCCATTGTGGGGACATAAAACATATGCACATATTTCTCAACAAATGAGGACAAAAGACTGTAACTGAATTCATGTTTCACAAGGATAACGAAGAGGAAGTGTACCTTTAGCTGGTGGAGGTATTTCCTTTTTCGGAATAGCAGGTGGTACTTTTTCTCTTGGAACAGGTTTCTTTGGCACTGCTGGCACTTTAAAGACATTGGTAGTTTTTTTTAAGAACGTTTGCAGTATGAGTATTATGTAAGAATAGAAGTTAAACAAAAAGCGAACAATGCAAAGAGTCAGAAAACTTAGCAAATCACAAAAATATTTCTCAAATACGTAAATACATGTAATAGAAAAGAGGCCACCTGTCTGGACTATTTTGCTAGGATTAACACAGCTAGAGTTTCAGTATTGAGTGAAAGAAAAACACTGCTGCTGTTGGATAAATTTTGGATAGGGATAAGCCTTAAAAATTACTTTTCGTGTACTATAAGCTTTAATTAATGGCAGGTGGGAATACAGTAAGGTTTCAATTGCCTATCAACTCACTCCAAGCTTTTCTGTAAAAATAAACAAGCAAACTAATCCACCTTTTCCCACTGAATTCATTCTGACCGTTCATGTGAGAAATAACTATAAAAGTTAGCAGTAAATGAATTTTAGGCAAATTTAGAGCTATGAACAGAAAATTACAGAACTCTGGACTACTGCAGTAACTTCTCTAGCACTCACTGAAAATTGCTATTCATGACACTTATGTTTCATAAAGCCTGATATAGATAATACCTATTAAGATAGCACACACTTCAGCACATCATTAGGTTAAAGAAAGTTCTAGTTTCTTAGGATTCTGCAGGAAACTAGAGTTTCAACAATTAGCTTTAAAATAGCACTTATGTTGTCATAGCAAAAATTAAATTAAGATACTAACTTCATTCCCTTTGTCTCCAGGAAGTAATTTGTTTGATTTGGTTTTGTTAAAGAAACAATTATATTTTTTTTAGTAACCTGTCTTTAACAGCACTGTGAAAGAAAGCTAAGAGCCTAGCAGTCAAATCAGAATAGGGATTCAGACCCATGCAGAAGGCTGTGTTTTCAGATTTATCTGATGGATGATGTACCTTTAGCTGGTGGAGCTTCTTTTTTAAGAGCAGGTACTTTTTCTTCTGGCAGAGGTCTTTTGGGCAACTCAGGCACTTTAAAAAATATATCATTATGGATTATAAGTTATTTATGAAGAAACAGATATAAAGACAGCAAGTAGAGCAATCACTCATTTGTGGAGGAACCATCTCATCATTTTTGCAGAAAAAAGGGAGCAGTCATCTCAGAATTCTTGAGTAATGAAATAAGAAATATCAATGTATATCTTTTTGGTACATTGTATATGCACTTTCTGTTTGGTGTGAGGGATGCTATGATCATAAATTTAAATGATGGGAAGGAAGGTTCTACATGAGTCCTAACATCTTTGTAAATCAAAGGAGCTAAACTGGAAAAAATAATTAAATATTAATGCATTAAAAGTAATTAAGGTTGAAGCTGAATTACATCAGAAGATTAACATTTTCTCTGCTTGTTTTATATATATATATTTATATATATATTTATACACTAGTTATATGTATACTAGTTCACTCTTGGGTAGTCAGATAGGGAACCCTCCCATTTTACACTAAAGAGCATTCCTTAGGAAGGACTAGGATAGAGACAACCTTTGAACTGATTTATCATTCCAGCAACAGACACACATAGAACTACAAACAAGGCAAAATATAAATAAACACCCATAGGAGGCTTAAGCAGCAACTGAAAACACACTCTAAGAACAAGGAAGTCATGACTTGATTTACCTATAGCTGGTTTGGTCTCATAAGCCTCCTCGTATACCTCCTCATATTTCTCATAGATCTCTTCCTTCTCCTTAAACTCATACTTTTCATAGATGTCTTTCTCCTCAGCCTCTGCTTCATATTCCTGTTCCAGAATTTCCTTGTATCCCTCAGGTTCTTCAGGTTCCTCGTACGCCTCAATTTCTTCAGCTTCCTGAATCTTCTCAAACTCTTCAATGCTTTCATATGTCTCATATTTCTCATATTCCTCATAAGCATACTCATACTTCTCCACCACTGGTGCAGGTGCAGGGACTTTTTCTTTCCGTACAAGTTTCTTGGATACTTCAGGCACTTTAGAAACAGTATTATTGTTACTACCTGACAATTATTTAATTTTTTTTTAACACTTAGCCAAGATAATTGACAAAGAACAGAGAATGTGCATGATAACCTCAAGCATAAGTTACATTAAATTATAAAACCATGCTTCTGAAAACAATATAGATCATAAAAGATTTTAGGATGAAGAGAAAAAAAATCTTTGGGAGAAATAAGCAGAAATATATCTGTACCTTTGGTTGGTGTCGGTTCTTTGGGTTTGGGCACAACAGCTTGCACTCTCTCTTCTGCCACAGCTCTTTTACGCACCTCCGTGACTTTAAAGATACAGATTTTGTTTAGGAATTTAAAAACACCAAATCACCTTAGAGCAGTATAAGCAGAAAAGCACAACAGAGCTTTATGGTTCAACAATGCAAACATTGAAAATGAAGAGTTTTAACATAAATTCAAACAAAGATCTTGTACAACAGAGACAAAAGTTAGAAAGAAGAGGGTCAAGAGTATTCCTAGCATAAATATTAATTATAGGGAGTACATATACCTTTTGCAGCTGGGACCTCCACTTTTTCAGCAGGAGCAACCAGCACCTTCTCTTCAGGAGCAACCTTCTTAGGCAGCTTGGGTACTTTAAAGATAAGATCTAACTTCAGTGTACTTTTGCACAATTTTTAAATGGACACAAAGCCAGAAATTTACGAACAACAGAGCAGAAACTTACAAACAAACAAATAGTATAGTGACAAATACAGTACAGTACAGAAATACTAAAGTGTCCCTTGCTAAACTCAACTTGGATCAAGAATATTATCAGTTAACCATAACAGCATTTAAAATCTGCAGTACCTTTGGCTGATGGAGCTGGCACCTTTTTAGGTACGGGTTCTTTCACTTCAGGAATGGGTTTCTTAGGCATCTCAGGAACTTTAAAGACATGTTATTTTAAGAATGTCATTCACCAGTAGTATGAGAAAGAGAACAGAAAACGTACAAAGAGACATAATAAGAACTGATCTGCAGAATATATTTTTAAAAGATGAAACAGAAATTTAAACAAAAGACACTACACCCACAGGCAGACTTCTTGAGCAACTGAAATAATTTTAGAGCTTGTTTTGTGCTAGAAATTTGACAGGTACTCTGAGATATCAATACAGAAATGAGGCAGGGACACAAAGCTAACAAATAACAAACAAACAGAGACACTGAATGAGAATAACAACACATTGTTAATATGCACCTTTTGCTGGAGGAAGTTCCAGTTTCTCAGGTGGAGGTATACGTGATTTTTCCTTTGGCACAGGTTTCTTAGGAATCTCTGGCTCTTTAAAGATATTATTTTGCAAATGTGTTAAAATTGCTTTCAGAATAGTAAAAGTGAGAACATGGAAACAAGATAAAAACATGGAGCAAGACCACAAACTCCCGCTAAAACATATATAAGAGTTACATAGAACAAGAAATAGAGATGAGTTTTAATGAACACAAAAGAAGTCATGAGTGACTTGCAAGAAAAGATCCTGTACCTTTTTCTGGTACAATTTCCTCTGGAATAAATTCCTCTTCTTCTTCTTCAGGAACAAAAATGGGAACCTTTTCTTCAGACACAACTTTCTTTGTAACCTCAGGCACTTTGAAGATATTATTTTAAGAACTTTACTTTCACAACATTACAGAGAAAAATCCATAACATAAAACACAAAGACACCAACTTCAAAGTAACAATAGAAATAAAAACAGGGGAAACTACTGTTTTTTACTCCCTGAAAACAGCAATGTATAATTGGGTTACAAAGATTATATGAGGACTAGCTAGCACTTTTGCCCAATTTTTAATTTCACAGTGTCATTGCAAACAGAAAATATTAACAACATATTCTACAAAACAGAGGTTAAAGAAGATGATTAGCATTGAGATTTTTCACATAAAAATCTTTCAGTGACTGCTTTTTTCCCTAAAAACTCAGCTGCTGAGGTAGAATCTGCCTGGCATGCAACAGTGGCCTTTGCAATAGTCTGCCTCCACTTTGAATTTCACATTTAGGGTATAGGAGATGGCTATTAGTATGACCAGTTGTAAATTTGTGTTATTTTTTCAAAAGTTTAGCTAAAATCCTTGAGAATCTAGCTTATTCTCAAGGTACATGTAAGAGTGATCTCCCTAAACTGAATAATTTCCAGGTAAAGGACCATAAAATTTAATTTCAGCTATTATGTTAAAAGAAAATTTAAATTATTTAAAAATTATTTCTGGATGATAGCACAAGGAATTATTTCATTCACAGTAATCACTTAAAGTGGAAAAAAGTAGAAAAAAGCCCTGTCTGAGCCCTAGCACAGCTCACTACAGGGAAGCAGCAGGGTGCTATAACCAAGGATCTGAGTTCACATCCGTATAAATTGAATGTTAAAATTAGGTTCCCTTGAAATATGAAACTAGGAGGGAGAGGAATTATCTGCATACACAATGTGATATACCTTTAGCTGCTGGAGTTTTCTTTACTTTAGGAACTGCAACAGGTACTTTTTCTTCTGGGACGGTTCTCTTGGGCACTTCTGGCACTTTAAAATATATTGTTTTGATAAATTGGCAATTGCTTTTAGAGCATCAAAACTACTAAAACTACAGAACAAAGTCACAAAGACCAGAAAGAAGAAGAAGAATACTCCTCTCAGAAGGTCAATTACATTGAGCTTAAACAATCACTGGAGATGAAGATCTAATAATGAATTGAACTAATCTCTCATAATCCTCAAGAAGGAATGCTGTACCTCTTGCTGGCATCTCTGGAACCTTTTCCTCTTCTTCAGGAACAAACACAGGTACCTCTTCACTGGGATGTCTTGGTATTTCTGGCACTTTAAAGATAGTTTTTAATTGTAGAAGACTTAGACATGACTTACACAGAAGGTAAAGGGTGTGAATTAGTACACTTGGCACACACTGCTACAACACTTCAGTTAAATTCTAACAACAAATGCACAGAAACAAGAACAAGCATTATCCACATGTTCAGCTACAGGAAGCAATACCTTTGGCTGGTGGAGGTTCTGGTTTTTTATGTACAGGGACAGGTACAGGTACTGCCTTCTCTGGAACCTTCTTGGGCAATTCCGGCACTTTAAAGACATTTTTGTTTAGGGAATTAATTTTCAGTGTAACATAAAACCTAGCAAAAAGATAACTATATCTGATATTAAGATAACTACACAAATATGGTAAAATCTAGTAGTGTGTGAAATTTAACATTGATTTTATCCACAGATTTATGCACAGATGTAAACTTGCAAATATACAAAGACTACAGAACTACAAACAGTGTTGGAAGGCTAAGGGGATAGTCTGGCTATTTAGGTGAAATCTTTATCATTTGGACCATCTGTTTTTGAAACAGCAAGTCCTTTAAAATGATTTAGATACATAAGATCCAAAAGATAGACACAAGACAAAACACAAAGACATTTTCAAAGCATAGAATAAGGATAGACCCCATGACTGACAGACACAGACACAAATGTCCTGATAAAACAGCTCAGGGAGTGGTTCAAACACGTTAGACAGAAGAATGGGATTGTTATTGGCAGTAACAATCTTCTTATAAAGATGAAGAAACAAAAAAAGAATCACACGGTTGAACCAGCAAATGGTGTACCTTTGGATGGTGGAGGCTCTTCCACTTTTCTAGGCACAGGGACATGTACCTTCTCTTCTGGCACAAGTTTCTTTGGTACTTCAGGCACTTGAAAAAATATTATTGTAGCTTAAGAATTTAATTTTTGAGCCATAAGGTAAAGAACATTAATATGAATCAATAAAGTTGGATGACAAAGAAGAACTGAAGAATATTCAGTTCAGTTTCAAGAATAGAAAACTTTCTTCACTCTACATCACATACGAAAAAAGACTGACTTTTTTTGTAAAACATTCAGTCAAGAGCTATATCAAGTAATATACCTTTGGCTGGTGGAACATCCTTCTTTTTTGGGACAGGAACAGGAACCTTCTCTTCTGGCACAGGTTTCTTTGGCACTTCTGGAACTTAGTAAGATATCATAAATATTAAGCTTGGTATGAAAGTATAAAACAACTTGACATACAAACCAGTCACACTAAAACAATTAAACACAAACAGAAAGAACCACAGTCCTTAAGAGCAACAATTCTTTTTCTATTCTAGTTTTTAACAAGCAAGAAGATGAATGAATGCTAGAAGATCTTTCTGATCACAGATAATTACAAGTGCATATACCTTTAGCTGGAGGAGCTTCCTTCTTCGGCACTTGGACTTTCTTTTCAGGTACAGGTTTCTTTGACACCTCAGGCACTTCAAAATATGATTTTGGTTAAAAAAACCCCCATAAACTACTCAAAAACAGAAATGAATCAAAAAAGACAGCAACACAAATATTTCTTAGTAAGACCCCTCCCCAAAAAGAACAGAAAAAAGCAATAATCAATTAAGGCATCTGAAAAATAACGTGAATTACATATTCAGTGGATGTCTTCTAACATAAAGAGATGGTATATACCTTTTGCCGGAGGAGGTTCTTTTTTCTTCAGAATAGGTATTTTTTCCTCTGGAACAGGCTTCTTGGGAACCTCAGGCACTTGAAAGATACCATTAATGTTTTAGTTATTTACCTCCATAACAACAGGAACATAAAGTGCAAACAAACACCACAAACACATAGTCATGCAAGCAAACATCACATACTCCAAACAAACAGCTATGATTTTAAAGGGTTTTATCATTAAGACAAAATAAAATAACAAACACATCATATTAGCTGCTATTATGTCCATTCTCCCTGCTCAGCCATTGAGGCCATCAATAAAAATGTTTTCAAGGGCTTTTTTGCTGATCAGAAGATTAAGTCAGTTTGACTTTTTTGAACCTGCTTGTTCCCAATGCTTGTTCCCAATGCTTGTCAGGCATGTAATAGGTTGAATCTGGTCATATTCTTTTATATATATAAAATATAAATTGCTGACTACATTTTCTTCCTGAAAAGTTTCCAAGAGCTTTCTACACATAAAAACCCCAAGCACATCTAGTTTATCAAGTGACTTCAAGCACAGAATTGTCCAGTATAAGTACCCAGTAGTTTACATCACAATTTGTTGGGTAAATGAAATGCTTTTTAAAAAATCCCTTTACTCCTCTGAAATCAACAGACTTTTCTTTTAACTGCAGTGAGGCAAAGGTTTCATCTAAAACATATCTAAACTTTTGTTTGTACTCCAAACCCCAGAAATGTCCATATAAATTTTACAATGACAGGAGAATAATTCTACTGGCTCTGTGAATACTGAAGAAAGCTTGGAGCACATATGAATTAAACTTAGCTATTATGAGAAATTCAATGGAAATTTCAGGCAACACTAATCTTCCTGTTCAGGATTAACCTAGCTTTTGCAATGTATAGCGTCATCTTTTCTCATGTTTATGACAAAATTTCTACTGCAAACGAAGTTAGATATAATTTTGACATTTATTAATTAGTCAAAAGAAATTCTGACCTCTTTTGATGGAGAAAGACACTAAGGAATGATTTGGATCAGGACTGGAAGTGATACTATTAGGTGATTATGTAATTTTGGAAAATTGGATATACATGATCTGTACCTTTATATTATGATGCAGAAAGGCTTTATTACCAAGATCTTGACATGACCTAGTTCACCTAAATAGTGAATATTATGTTCATCCTGTACTTAAAATGTAGAAAATTTATATTCATACCATAAAAATTAGTCCTAAGGAAAACACCTGAAACGAAGATTATTTACATATGGATATTTTTTCTTTTTCATGAAGGTATATTATTCCCTTCAAGACAGAAATAAACATCAACCATAGGGCTTGTGAAGAATTCTGAAAAGAATTCAGTGTGACTCGTGTTCCTAAATCACTCACTTTCAAGTACCCTAGCTAATTTCTAGATAAATATATTTTTGTCTATGACTGCAGAGTTTACATAAGCATTTTTAAATATTTCAAGCACAGTCTGATAGCAAGATTGGACCCCAGAGGAGAATGAAATTAAGCTTGGTTAAATTTCCATAGTAGGTTTCATATGAAAGAGGAATGAACATGTATGACATAGAACATTTGAATTTATGGAGGTAATAGTAAAGAGTAGATATACAACCATCACATGTTTTCTGCACTATATAGTAATCAATCAACATCTTAAAAAAGGCATACTGCAACATTTTAAAACAAAAGTTTGGTATTTTCACAGAAAGAAAAGATATTACTTTTTTCACACAAACCCTGAAGTTAAAATATACCTCTAGCTGGTAGGGGAGCCTTCTCTTCATACTGAGGAACCTGTGGCTCTTCCTCCTCATATTCAGCAACTTCCTCTCCATAATAAGCAGCTTCTTCTTCATAGTGGATGACTTCTTCCTCTTCATACTGAGGAACCTCTTCCTCCTCATACTGAGGAACTTGCTCTTCATAGTGACTGACTTCCTCGTAGTGGCGCACCTCCTCCTCGTAGCGGATTACCTCCTGCTCGTACCTGGTGGCATCTTCCTCCACGTGTCTCGGAACCTCCTCTTCCTCCTCGTGCTGAGGAACCTCAATGTACACCTTTTCTTTTCGGACAACTGTCTTGCGCACTTCAGGCACTTAAAAAGATACCAATTAAAAGAACCTTAAAATCTAGAACATAGATTTTACTAATAATGAGGATCACAAGGCATTGTCAATTAAGAATTAACCATAGGAAGAACATTCCATAGATAACAAATCAGCACTCACTCCACATAGAACATAAAAGACACAAAAAACATTTTCACCATATTTCAACCCTCTGTCCAGTATACCTTTGGCTGGTGGTCTTGCCATTTTTTTAGGAGGATAAATTGGTACTCTTTCTTCAATGACAGCCCTCTCTGGTACATCAGGCACTTAAAAGATATGGTACAATTACATTTAAGTATTTTTAGATGTAAATTGTTTAAAATCAAAAGTATTCTTGGCAAGAAACAGAAAAAGATATCTCACAAACACATGGCTGACATGTAAAAGACAAACGTGCTTCTTGTCACTGGGCATGTACCTAGGGAAGTCATTAAGCTTCTTTTCAATTAAGAAACAACAAACTTTTCAAGATATCAATATAAGCAGCTGATATGATTCCTCCTTCATTCACTGCTGCCAACAGTGAAATTAAGTTTGCTGATGGGCAGAACTCAAAATCTGAATCCCTCCAATTACAAAATCAATAAACCTCGTTCTCTGTAGCAGCTCCTCTCCACAGCACTGCTACTTTGCATTACCTCAGGAAGTGATCAAAAGTCCTCATGCACTGACAACAAAAGATTTGTATAGGAAAGTCTAGATGAAGGTGAAGTAACATGTGGAGAAAAACTTCGAGAGTGACTAACAACAGATAAGAGCTCTGGTCTAATTAAAAGCAAAAGAATGACATGCTCAGTGAAGAAGATGTTTTTCCTGTTCCATCAATTACTTTATGAAGAGATTTTCTTGTTCTGACATGGCAAGGAGCCATTCCTCGTAAAAGCAGGAGCATTTCCAAAAGATTAAGATGTGGATATGTTCAGTTTTTAGGATTTATTCAGGAAATAATGCTATGCTTAAGCAGAATATTTTCTTTTACAGAAGTGTGTGGGTCTTATCTTCTGAGGCAGGTAGGTGTCTTGGAAAAAATTTGATCAATATAACTGGAAACTGCGCAGAAAATTAGCTTAGCGTTTTAAGATCTGGCAGACTTACCAAGTCGGAGAATAACTGTGGCATTTTCTTAACAGATTTGAGACTTTTTCTGACCTTAAGAGATGGAATCCATTCTGTCAGTGACAGATTTGAGAATTTCTAGAAGCTTTATCCATAACAAGCTACAGTGAGCATAAATGAGTGGTTGCCACAAGCCTTGATGCTTGGGTTTTTTTTGGGGGGGGGGAGGTGATGTGAAGACTCAATAGCTAAGTCTAGCAGAGTCCTCCTTGATATTTAATTATAAATGCCAGATACATTGACATTCAAAATCTTAAAACTAAAACTGGTTGGAATTGGTACTTTGGTGGATTTGAAAACAAAACCTGCATTGTGCATTGAGTGCCCTTTTCAGAATGCTCAAGTTCCTTGGATCCCTTTTTTCCAGCTAAAACACCCCTGTTTGGTACCCCATTGGAGAACTGTTGCATTTAATGTCTTTCTGCTTTTTCTTTCCAGACCAGATGGCATATTACACCTTCCTTACAGAGAACCAAAGATAGTCTTTCATCATACTCTTAGGACTCATAGTCTGCTTGTCCCCCCATTTTTGGAGACTAAATGGATAATTTAACTTCACACTGATTTGTCTGTATTAATCTTCCATGATATGAATATGATAATCCCATTTATCATCATATCTAAAAGTGTGGGGCATCTTGTGGGTCATTTTTCCATCAATTGTTAGTCTGCAAAAGTGAAACAGCAATAATTTTTCTTTTAAGGCTGGGGACTGTTGAGCAGGCAGATCAATTACATTGGATTGTGCTAAGTATCTCAGACATGTAGGCAACAGAGGAGCTAAACATTTTTTATTTAACCTTTAGGTTTAGGTGAGGAGTTGCTTTTATACAACAGGAAAGGACTGTCTGTCTTTTCAGCATAGTAAAACATGTTAATTTAAATGAAAGCAAAGACTGTCTCCTGTTTCCCCTAGAAGGTCAGACAGGTGGCAAGATTTAAAAAGGAGGACCTAATGAAATAATTTGGCGTCCACTATAAGAACAGCAGTAAGCCAAGAGGAAAGAATTTGCAAGAATGAAGTACTGTCCTGCATTATTTTACAAGCTTCACTTTCATGATAAACTGGCAAGAGCAAGGGACATGAAGTTTTGTTTTATTCTCTCTGTTGTTTTTTTTTTACTAGCTGACAAGATATAACTTTGGATACAGAATCTTTTTAGTCTTCATACCTGTGTATGAAATCTCCTTTTCTGTGTGGAGAGAAACGGATACTTCCTCTGACATAGCCCAATGTTCTTCTTCTGTTGGTGCTTCAAAGACAGAGTCTAACATTAATTTTTTTTCCTGGTGTACTATCATGAACAATAATAAATATCCCATTTGGAGTTTCTTAGAAAAATAACTATGATTTCCTGACACCACCCACACCCAGAGTAATTGGGAAAAATGTCTCCAGTATTTCTCAAAGGCTTTGTAAATGTTCACCTGGGACTAGAGTGGATCATAGTGATGGACTTCATAGTGTAAGGTTAATGGTTGGACTGAGTGACCTTAAGTGTCTTGTTCAACTTTAAAGGTTCTATAATTCTAAATTTGGACCTCAGGAGACATTCCAGACCAATAGGCCTGAAGCTCTGGTACTCTTACATGAGCACAATCTGTTCATAGATTAATCCAGGGGCAGGACTACCTTCTGGTGGTGGAGACACTTTTCTCTTTTGAATAGCCATGGATACTCTTTCTTCTCTGGCAGTTTTCCTCTGTGCTTCTGGCACTTTAAAGATAGTAATTGTAAGAATACTAGCTTCTAAAAGAAATCACACACATTCTGAAATTCACATGAAAGAGTTATAGACAATTGGAACAAATAGCACACTATTTAAAAGAAAATACAAAAAAGCACAACAATCACATGAGACATACAAATAATAGATAGAAAAATAATATACCTAATACTAAAGTAACAGATATATACACCAAAACAAATAAAAATGGAACACAGTATTTACATATCGTGAAGTAAGATGGAATGAAGATGAAAGTAAGAGGCAAATACTTTGTCTCTAAAGTCTTCAGAAACTCAGTTAAACCACAGAACACCACACACACAGGGTACATGACAAAATCAAACATAAGAAAAGCACAGAAACAGAGAACATATTTGTAAGTTTGAAACGCTTCACTGAATATTGACAATATTATAAACATTGGTAATTTTTTTTCAAATCTTGTGTTAATTTTTTTTTTCACTGAGTAAATGTCGTCACTCAGCTTTGCAAGAATTTTAGCATCCAGAGTGATAAGTGAAACTAAATAATAGCTAAAAAATGCAAGGAGTGAAGATGCATCAATATTGTCTGTCACACTCAGCAGTATTTTGAAGGGGAAAAGATGAAGGTCCTTTTCATTTATAACCAAATTAGGAGAGACAGATTTGATTAACTTGGCAGACTGTGAGTATGATGCACAGGGATGTCTGATATTTAAAAAACATCTCTACTTCCAAAAGAACTTGTATACCTTTAGCTGGTGGAGCTGCCACTTTCTGTGAAATTGGAACAGGTACTTTGTCTTCTGGCACAGGCTTCTTGGGCACAGCTAGCAGTTTTTAAAAAAAGGTTTATTGTAATAGATGTTAAGTTAATCAAAGTATATAAACATAAGCAGATGACAAAACATAAATCAGAGACTAGATATTTCTTCAAGTAAAAAAAAGAAAAAAAGACAGAAAACACTGAACATTAAAATCTGTGTTAGATAGAAATACAAGCCACTATCCTGAAACAAGACTTCTCTTGCATAACTCTGAAAATTTATATACCTTTCTTTGGTGGAGCCACTTCTTTTTTAGCAACTGCTACTTTTTCTTCTGTGATAATTTTCCTGTGCACTTCAGTCACTTAAAAATAATGTGCAAGAATATTTAATTACAATATTTGAAATGAAGATATATATTTCTTTTACTTTTTCTGATTGTTTAAAAAAAAAGTGCTAAGTGAACTTCAACAGCAACAAAAATAAGACACTGTTGAAGAGCATCCTTTACATCCATAGCACCAAAAAGAGTGAGTGGAGTCAAAAGAAAGGGCAGATCTCTACAAAGGTTATAGATACTAAAAATCAAAACTGTATTTAAATAAAATACCTAAACACTGCAAGACCAAACTAAAAAATCTCCATGGTAATAATCTGTTTACCTTTGGTTGTTGGAGGTTCTTCAAATTCTGCCTCAAAAGTGGGCACCAATGCTTCTGCAGGTTCTTAAAAAAGATTGCATAACTTTAGAAAATTTGCTTGATTTCATCAACAGGTATAAGACAGAAGATGAAATAACATATAAATAACATATAATAACATATAAATCTTATCAAGATGGTACAGGTCACAGGTGTCATTGTAGACAAACAGACAAAACATGTTTAATGTTGAAGAAATTTGATACTGGAGGTATATCTTGTATCAACAATACAACCCCCAACCAACGCATATATGTTAAAGATGAAATGCAGCAAAACCCCCATTTTTTTGCAACAGGACAAAACCACTGATATACCTTTTGCTGGTGGAGCCACCAATTTTTTAGACACAGGAACAAGTACTTTCTCTTTAGGAACTGCTTTCTTATGAACTTCAGGAACTTCAGAAAAATGAGCAAGATGAGAAGGAAGATGAGAAAGAATATTAAAGTGCAATATTTGCAATTGCCTACTACACAATGAGTTTTACTGAATTAACACAAACAATAATTTTCAAAGTACAAGGTAGGATTGGAGACAGCATTCATCACTGTGAGAAGACACCACCAATGTCAACATGTACAAGCAAGACAGTGAGACAGACACAATCCCTTTGAAGACACATTAACCAAGTGAGGAACTGGTTTATACCTTTAACTCCCGGAGCTTCCTTAGGAGCAGCTGGGACTTTTGGCTCAGGGACAACTCTCCTGTGCTTCTCAGGCACTTTAAAAGATTACAATACATAGTTTAACATAGAGGAGTAGTATCACCATAGCATGAACACATACAAAAATGCCAAAAATGGACATAAACACTTAGTGGCAACATAAGAATGATGAAACAACTCATATGTTGTAGTGAAATGAACTGATACCTTTTGTGGGTGGGGCTTCCTCTCTTTTTGGAACAGTTACTGTCTCCTCTATGTAGTAAGACTCTTCTTCAGTCACTTTTAAAAAGAGTAAAATATAAAAATACTTAATTTTAAGTATTTGACATATATTACTGCCTTTATGGCCCTGGTAAGCAACAAAATATTTGTAAGACAAAAATAAACAGTTTGCTTTATTAATAGACGCCTCTGGGATGTTAAAATCTGCATTTAAGCCATCCTGCTTCCTCTGAGGCCAATAGAAACACTCCAAGCAACTTAAATGAACTGAGAGACTGGGCTCTCATCTTGTATTTGAGTGGAATTTGAAAATGCTCTGTTCCTCTGTCCACTAACTCACTAATGTTGAAATTCGCACATTTTTAGAAACCTTCTTTCCCAAATACTGAGAATATTCCTTGACTAAAGATGTCAAGGAAAAATATGGGGTGTCCCTAGTCATAGAAACTGAGTCAGTCAGTGTTACTGTCCTTCACAGTATTATGTGACCACCAATAAACTTAGAGGTGAAAACAATATAGTTATTTTACAATAAAATTGTCTGAGGAACCCGAGTGCATCGTGGTATTCTGAAGAACATTTACTTTATCCAAGCAACCTGGTGGAAGAGAAACTTCCAGCAGAGGATTTTTGTAAACAGAAAGAAGTCCTGATGGAACTCACTATCGAAGAGATATCTTATTATTTTCACTGTATTGAAACAGGATTAGCTACTCCACTTTTCAGTAGCAGGCAAGAGAAGTTGTAGATATAAATTTAAAATTTATAAGTTACAAAACTTATTTATATAGGAGTAATTTTTTGTTATGAATAAAGCAGGTATTAATCCAAACTGTCTAGTTGGTATAGAGCAAAAATTACTTTCTTGATTTTGTCTAGTGTTCCTGAATTGTTGCCATACCTTCAGAAATCTCTTCTCTGTGAATGGAAATAGATACTTCCTCTCTTTCTTCTTCAGACCATTCTTCAACTGTTGGTTCTTTAAGGAAAATTATTAGCTTTAGTATTTTTGGTGGATGGATAGATGGAGACAGGGAAGAATTGATGGATAGAGAAGATGAAGACCAACTCTTAGAAATTTTGTATGACAATGACAGACATGCATACAACCCAGAAAGTGCTGTGCTGTGCACATACATATGTATGATTTGTTCTAAATTATGTGGTTTTTCCATGTCCCAGGTTTCCTATTGTTGTAGCTAATACCATTCACTGGTCAACTTTCAGTTCATCAGAATGCCTCAGCTCCCCAAATTTCCCCATCACAACAGCTCAAGTGGGGGAAACAAGAGCCAAAGAATTAGAGGATTCTCCTTGATCCAACTGTATGAAAGTGAGGAAAGGAAAAAATGAGATGGATAGGTCAAGAACTGAAAGGAAATCCTTGCATGTACTCATCTACAAAGGTGACTGTGTCAGGGAAAACCTCAACTAGTTCTGGAGACAAACAGAAACTAACACTGCATGTATCCATATGGATGTGTATTTGCAAGTTCATATTTTAGATAGATATGTTCCAAATCTTCTACTAAAAATTCATTTATGGTTTTTAAAGGAAGGTGCAAATTGTCTTGACTGGATAGTTATTAACAGGATATAAAAACAGACAAAATGCTGATTTCAGTTATCATGAAGCAGATATTATGTGGAATTTTATTAACTTAAAACAACTGATCTCAATCTTCCCTGAACATGAGAATATGAACTGAAAGCTCGTGAGAAGCTAACACTGCAGAGGGAAGGAATATTTTATATTCAGGGCTACAGAGAGCTTTGTAGGGAGTATGACAAATGGATGGTTACAGCCCAAATTTGTGGAGTCTAAAATAAACTATACATCTATATTTGCTCCTGCAAATTTATGAGAACCTGATCTGAAGACTATTGTATTCAGTCATAGAGTTTCCACTCTTGTCAATGTGGTGGGATCCTGACATTCAAGACTGAAATTGTAAATGGCACTTTAGGAGGCTTTCAACTACCTGCAGTTCAACACAAAACTCATACAAGATAACTATCAAAAGATGTTGGTGTATTTTGTTCTTGATATTAGAACAACAGAGTTGCAGACATAGCACGTTTCTCACTATTGTCTGCTTATAGTGTACCTTCAGGTGATGGGATTTCCTCTGGAATGGCAACAGATATTCTTTCTTCTGTAATAAGTACTCTTTCTTCAAAAGTAGCTTTCTTCTGCACTTCAGGCACTTTGAAAGATAATGATATTAAATGTATATTTTCCCAATTCCATTGTGAAAGCATAGTTTTGAAATGCTAAATCTAGGTTTCCAAAGAAGAGTACTGAGCATATAATATGTGGGCCTGATGTTTCTGAGTCTGAAAGATTTTAGCCTGCTAATTTCCTCTCAAGGGAAGATTTATCAGGAGAGCTTTTTCTCAAAACAGTCTTGGTAAACAACTGTCCTTTCTCAAAACAATTTTGTACAGCTGTGTGTTTGTGTTTCTCTAGTTTCACCAATGGGACTAGAGAGGTGTTGTTCCTATTCACCAATCATGTCAAGTCTGTATCAGAACACCTTATAAAAGGCAGTAAGAACTAGACAACAAAGCCTTCTTTATGCTATTTGCCTTCTGG